>JACSZP010005448.1:134-28479 GCA_016161895.1 Pinna nobilis | reverse complement strand
CCTTTCTAATTTCTGCAAACTTCAGTTTCTCAAAGAATGTTCAACACTAAATTTAATCATTTAATATCCACATCATCTAATTGCACAGTATAAATAACTCTAATACCAAGTATAAGTCACTGTAGGCTAATGTTACATCACACCATTCACGGTAATGACTAACACACAACTATTGCTATTGACAGTAGAACTAAAATTTCAGTTTCACTTTCACAGAAACTAGTCTCCAAATCATTAAAGTAATCAAGGAAATTAAAATAAATAAAACTGCATGCCATCACCTTATTTTGCAAATGACCCATGTCGGGATTGGCATGTATGTCGTTGTAAAACTCGGTCAACAAAGAGCCCACATGGTTAACACAGACTCCTTCAGTTACATTCTCAGTTATGCACATTAGACATGCGTATTGTGAGTTCAATTTACTAATAAGCATACTGGGAGAAATGAATTGTACATGAACATTCTATTTCAATCGGGGAAAAACTGTAACAAATTTGATAAAGATTGTTGCAAATGTCCCAGTCGGGATCGGCAATTTTGTGATGGTGCATACCTAAAACTCGGTCAAATTTTTGTGTGCTTCAAGAGCCATTGTTGTGATTTTTTACTACTTTAATAAATGCCCCCTTTTTGGAAAATTAATGCCCCCAGGGGCATTTAATACAGAATATACCGTATGATGAAACATGCAGAAAATACAAATGAAAGGGAAACATCATACAAAAACGTAGTTAATAAACAAATCAAATACTTCAAACTACTCCTTATGAAAAAACAATTTAGAACAGAATAACTTTGCATTCATAGAATGCAACTTTTAACAAGCCAGAGAGCGAGAGAGAGAGAGAGAGAGAGAGCAGTACTCCATGTATGACTTTGACCTTTGATCCATTAACCTCATGTTATAAAGTAGTATTCATTTATTCTAATTTATTCACATATGATAACAAGCTTGTACATTAAAATATTTTAAATGAGAGCAAATCAAATAATTCAAAACATGAGAATTATGAAGCAGAGACCATAATACAAGATAAGGAGTGATTATCAATTACCGATGATGAAAGATACTTACCTGTGTGAATAAATTATGAGTATGGCTAAGTATATATTTTGTATCTGCATTCAAAGCAACTTCAAGTTTTATTGTTCCTATGTACACCTCACTACACAGCGTCCAAAAGTGAGGCTCCTGAACACTGTACACACCTTCCAGCTGACTCACCTACACAGGTAAGAGAAAAGTAAATGAAGTTTAGAAAGTTCAAGATAAACTCATAAACCACTCAAGGGCAGTGGGGTTTCTTTTGTGTAAATTAATGACTGAACATTGTTAATTTTACAACAGATGAAATTAAAAGCTATTGCATGCTATAATTTCTGTATACATGAGTATTACAACTTCAAATATACTACATATAATTTCTTTTCATTTGGAACAACTCCATATTTAAGTTCTTCTTCCTCATTTTCTTGGAATTAATGCAAAAATTCTACTGTAATTTAATTTGACAAAATGCAGAACAATCCTTACATGACTAATATGTACATGCTATTCTTGGTGATATAATTACATGTATCAAATTTTGTTTTACACTGCAGGCAAATTGTGTTTGAAAGACAATAAAGAGGAGATCAATTTCATCAGTGTTAGTTTCTTCATCTTTTCTGACTGATTTTATTTTCTATATTAAGAGGAGAAATCACTTACTCTTTGGTAACATCCTGGCAGTAAATGATCCAAATCTCTTGGCGTACGCTGCATTAGTATTCCAACAGAATCTCGGAGTAATGGTAAAACACTACAAAGGGAAGTAATCCAATTAGAAAAACAAACAAGTCAATTTACAAATAAGAAAACTGGAGATAAACATCAAGACGTGTTTGTAAAACATAAATATCATGTACTGTAGCAGAGAAATAATGACCAAGGTCAAAATTCCTAAAGTATATGCATGCCTACAATTACAAGGATGTAAAAAATCAATAGTACACACCTGTTCTAAAACCTCCATCTGAGTGAGTAATGAATGTTGTTCAACTGAACATTTTATCAAACTGACTATAGTTCAGAGTGAAAGGGATATCTAACTATTAACCCCATTTGAAAATCTTTCATTCACATGGAGATATCACTGAATGGTGGCTACGGACTTGTTGTAACTCAGATTTAAAACCAAATTTGCAAGGAGGCAAATGACCACTGGGCCACTTAGAAATGTAATTCAATGCGTTTTAATTATGATAAGACATGAGGGAGCAGAGAACAAATTTCACGTTCATCTTTTCTTCTTGTTTTCACTTAAACATCTTTTCCTTTTTAAATGTACATACCTTACACAAATAAGAATAGCTATAAACATGGAACATATAGGATCTGCTACCATCCATCCAAAGTAATAAATAAGACCAGATGATACAATAACACCAACACTGCCTAATGTGTCAGCCAGTATATGCAGAAAAACACCTGAAATACACAAAAATTATTTACACATAGTAACTAGGTAGTCTCCCTTTCATCACATAATCCATATGAAAATAAAATATATCCATATAAATCCAGATGCAAAATGCAGTATACGTATGTAAACTTATATAGTAAAGAACCATACAAAATATTCAGACAATATGATATTGAAATAGTTCTTACTCTTTTAGTCTTTAAGGCACAAAAATTAGTCAAATATGCAACACATCTTCTGAATGTGGTTGATAATCATGCAAAATTTCATCCCTTCCTTCCCTTTTGAGGTTGTGAAGTCAACATATTTGTGTTTCTGATGGAGAGAGTGATCACTAGAGAGCCTCCACTACTAAGTGATTGTATTGTTATTTAACAATTATATGGAGAAGTGATGGTTTACTGAGAAGAGACTATAAGTTCGGCCTATTCTCCACATTCATAGCCTTTAAAGTAAAGGTTTGTTTATGTGCTGGCACCTACTGTGAAACAGGACCTCAGTTTTGACTCTTTCATCCAAAAGAAAGGAAAACAGCCAAGTCCGCAGAATGGATTTGAACCCATGACCTCACGATCAGAAGGCAAGCATGCATACCACAGAGTAATGACTAAATATATGTTGTCAAGGAGAACTAAAATGTGCAAAAACTATACCTTGCATTATTTGAGCTTGAGATGCTTTCCCTGCATTTCCACCGTGAGAATGACCATGCCCTCCATGAGAGTGACCATGACTTTCATGTGAGTGACCATGATTATCATGTGAGTGACCATGATTATCATGAGAGTGACCATGATTGTCATGAGAATGGCCATGATCTTCTTTTTCAACATGATTATCTTCAAAACCTGGAAAATTAACACAAAACTCATCAGTAAATATACATGTATACATTTTGTTCATTGCATCAAACAGTGTGAATTCCTGAATAGGGACTGAATATTTTTATTTGTTGTTTTGTAAAGATATGTGAACGAATGCAAGATTATGTAAGACTACCTATACCTAATCAGGAGTCATTTTCACAAAAATCTTAAGATTAAAATCACTTGCAATCAAAAGTGAGCACTTTTTTCACTTAATTTTATTTTGTATACTTAACAATAAAATTGGCCAACTGTAATCGAATCTGATTTACATGAATTGTATAAATACACTGTGTTATTGTCAAATTATTTGAGATAAACTCTTCCCATATCTTAGTCCTCAAGTAAAAAGACCACTTGTCCATATAGGCTACTTTTTCTGTTCCCCTTAGTTATCTTATAAGACAAGTTTGACTGTAGCTACCTAGTCCGTGAGAATGTCCATGCCCACCTCCATGTGAGTGTCCATGACCTGTAATAAAAAATAGAAACTCTGTATGAAGGCAGAGAAACAATCATAAAGAACACAATTGAAATACAATTCTTTAATAAATAGCTACCTACATGTAACACAAACATGAATATGAAAAACATGTATATTAAGACGGCTTTAAAAAAAAATATATTTCTTACATCAGCCCTACATAATCGTTTACATCATACTGACAATAAAAAATTATGACAACTTTACATTTTTCTGACAATGTTCTGCAGTGGTACCTGAATACAAAGCTCTCTCAGGACTCAACTTGAAGCCTTCATTGGGGGAAGGGAGGGGTGTTTTTGCTATATAGAGGTTAAATTGTATATACATGTAATTATAATAAATTGTATATTTTGAGTGACAAAAAGTAGTTCTTACAACATGGGTCTTAATACGCAGGTGGTCATTAAAACAATATTTACTGTAAATTTGTAAAATAGTCCAAATACCTTATGTCAAAGGCCATAACTCCTAGAATTAAATCTGCTATGTTAGAGCACATAATCTACCATTGATACAAGTTTTTGTGTTTTTAATTTATTGAATTCTGACACAAGAATAAAAAAATTCAACCACAGTCAAGCTTACCTCCCCCTCCATGTGAGTGACCATGTCCATGTTGAAAGGCAAACAGACCAATCAGATTCACGACAAAGCCAGCGACTGACACCAGGAATAAACGTTCATGTTTTACTTCTGGGGGCTCAACAAGTCTCTGAAATATGAAATTGGTTGTGTATTATTGTTTTGCAATAATGACAAAAAATTTCCAGAGAGCCCTTTTATCACAATCATTTCATCAAAGAGTCAAAGGAGTCTAATTAAACTGTGACCAAATCTGATTAACAATCACATTTTGAGCTTCAGATATTGAATTTGTTAGTCATCAACTTGAGTATATGATCAGTGTTCTCCCCAAGCCCTTCTAGCATGTTAGTACCACAATGCTATTTCAATTAACAGTACTCACCATACTATCTGCATTGATTTCGAACACTATTTTTCTTCACCCATTCTAATTTCTCTCCAACTGTTCTATTTTACTTATATCCAGCACAATTATTGACCAAGTTAGAGTGAATCACAGGTCAATTTACTTATTATGTAGATATTACAAAAAATGCATCTCCATTGACAATCGTACTATAGCCTAAACTACACTATAGTGCAATTTAAATGTATTTTCCCCACACTTTAGGTTTGACATACACTTAAGTTCCCCTGTGCTATCCAAGATTTATGAGGAGAACACTGATAATAGACACAAAAACTATGAAAACATTTCGACAAATTTGACCTGTAATCGAGATTTCATTGATCTTCATGTAACACAACACAGCTGTGCTGGAGATCCAGATTTTACTTAGAAAGGAAAAAAACGTAAACAGTACACATACCTCTACAGCCTCTGACATGATGAAGAATCCAATAAACAGGAGAAATAATCCATTTACAAAACCGGCCAATACTTCAGCTCTCACATACCTATAATTAATCAAAAATTATATGACACTTGTATCCCTTCTGTACATTCCACATAGCAAAATTCCACATTACCTCAAATTCATGATTCTTTAGTATAGACTTAAATTTGGTAGACTTATTTATTGAAGGTTTTGATATGGTTGATAAGTTTGTGAAACACATACCAATTTACCAAGTAATCAATATTAAAATGTCATGCACTTACTACTTATGAGTCATTTTTATTGTTAGATTCTTTGTGAAAAAGGTTGTAGATCTTCAAAATTCAAAGCTTTAAAGAAGTAGATTTCAATGTAACTTAATTTACACTGGATCTTACACAAAATTTATGTAATAGTGTTTCTATATATGTTTGCACATGTGTTTTGAGATACAACATATTTCAACATAAAACTTTTTTTTTCGTCTTGCAGTAATGATATCATATATCTAGTTCAGACAACAGTCTGAAGTGTGAAGTGACAGTGATGAATTACCAACATATGTACCTACCCATATGAAAATGTCTCAGTTGCTCGCCATCTTGATATGACAGATGCTGCTAGCCCTGCCAGTAATGCAGTACAGTCAAAGAACATGTGAAAGGAATCAGAAATCAGACCCAAACTGAAACAGAAGAGAATTTTTTTTTACTAAATTAGATAATTCAATGCTACAGTATCATTTTATGTAAACTAGAGCAGTCCTAACGGGACAATATACCCCCCTTGGAAATTTTTCTGAACAGATTCTGCTTTCTGAACCTCTAAACCAAAAAATGTTCACCAGATCAAAGTTTAAGGCCACTAGGGCAAATATCTTAGTCTCAAAATGTTTAAACAGAAGTAGCAAAATAAAATGCAGATAAAATTGGTATTAGGGAGGTCTTCTATCAAAATAGCTCAATCCCTGTATTCATTCAGTTGGGTGTACCTGTAGTTGGGGCTTTGTAGTTAGTATGTTTTGCTTAACGAGAGGTTCGGGTATAAGCAAAAGCCAGGGAGGGTATGGTTGGTCATCCCTGACTTCCGGTGAGAAAGTTAAAAACCAAGGACCCACTTCACAGTAGGTGTTGGCACTTGAAGAAAACTGCCTGTTCTATGGCCATAAGTGCAGAACATACTAGGCAAAATTTGTCGCCATTTACCGACACATGATGACAATGCCATATAAGTGAAACACTCTGGAGTGGGATGTTAAACAATAATACACCCAAACAACCAAATTGTGTGTAGTCTGTGCTAATCATGATAATGTTTTGTTCTTGTACAAGAAAGAATTAGTTAAGAGGGTTACCTATTTGTCCATACTCCATATGACAACTCCACAAAAGCAAAGGATAAGTTCAGCAGCAGAAACATGAAAATATTTCTAGATGTTTTCTCTGAGAATATAAGTCTGCAAAAGAAAAGTTAATACATGTACATCATAAAATATCAAGGAAGTATTCATGTAACCCATCCCCCTAAAAAAAAGAACTCAAGGAAGTATTCATGAGACCCATCCCCCTAAAAAAAGAATAATCAACAGATGGGATAAATTATTCCTATACATTAAAAACACATTATATAACAATTCATAATGTCAGTATGAAAATATGCTTTCATTTCTTTTTTTCATCACTAATCTTTTAATTTCCTACTGTCTACATTTTCTGATACATGTATCTAATCAGAAATCACAGTTTTCATGGGAAAAAATCTATCTATCCACTCAAATTAAAAAAAAAACTGAGCAGGTAAGGTTACAAAAAACAACAATTTTTTTTAAGGATGGTCTGATGTGCATAGATTTATGTAGCAGTATTCATTTTAAAGTCTATTATAAAAAAAGTCTGCACAAGTATTTGTAGCTCTCTCTTTCTCTTCTCTTATAGTCATACACTAAGATAACCATTTCATTATACTTTTGGAAAGTTTGGCACAACCCACCACCCCTCCCCTTTCAAAAAAGTTGATACTTTATTAGGATGATTTTTATTTCAAAACTTAATTGGAAAACGAGAAAAAGTAGTAAGTGTATGCCAGGTAAAACTTTTTACCTAACAATATATATTTAGTTATATTTTTGTCTATTGTCAAATGCTAAGTAACAATATTTATACACTGATTAACCCATGTTGTAGATCTGAAGAGTTGTGTCCCATGTTTTTCGCTCTCTATGAGAAGTACAGAAAGTGAGTTTTCAACATGGCTTCTTAGGGCTGTGGATGCATGATGTTCCGTGCCTTTCGTCTCAGCATTTATTTTGTCATTTGATCAATATCAGAAGATGTACCAATATCATCAAATCACAAATTTCTTTTTTTCAAAATGAAGGGAACCTGCAACAGACTTTTCATTAGGCTACTTTGAGGGTCAAATAGTTTTAAGTAGCTGGATTAATGAAATAGAACTTATCTATCACAAACATATGATGTAGAAGTGTAAAGCTTGATCACTATAAAAATACGACAGAGGTGTTGAAACAATGATTGAATGAAACTGTTAATTCAAACCAACACTTGTAGTTGTACTTGTACATACCATATGTGAATGGATGAGAGAGAAATAAAAACTGCCACGTGCAATAAAAAATATCTAACCTCAACCATCCAAACAATTTTTCCTTGAAAGCCCATCCAGGGCGGTACCCGCTATCGTCTTTATGTAATGGAAGCATCGTGTGTATTTAGAAGGGTGACAGAGTTTATTTGTAAACAACAAGAACTTCACATCCTCCGAACCGGTGTCGTGTCACACTCCCAAATTAGCAAAAGTGTTATAATAAACCATAGTTACGTATTAATGGGTCTGCTTTTTACTTCATGTGTAAATTGATTGTTGTATGTGAAAATTGCTCCTAATAACAATTTTGAAATTTATTATTATATTGAAAAGGGAAAATATTAAGATATTTCACAGAATACAGATACCAAACTTGTATTGTTGTGCTAGCTTTACTTCCAATTCCAACATGGAGTCGGATTGTGCATTTTCGAAACAACTTACACTAATTTAATACCTTGGACCGGTTGTATACACGATTTATGGACACAAATCACTCATACACTTTCAAACCATATTTATGTGAACAGTTTTTGTTCCAATAATAATGCGCTTACGTTTATTTATTCCAACCGTCAAGCATGTTAAAGGCTTGCAGGTGCCCGTCCGCACTATTTACGCCAAGGCAGTTCTATGCAAAGGTGTTGGATACCAAGATTCAGAAAAGAATAATCCATTCACACCTAGACGTGCTGCTGTTCTTACAAAAATGACTCGATATGAATTTGAAAAGAAGACGTTCAAAGGAATTAGCGAAGAGGATTTAAAAATTTATGTATGACCTTTCCGGACATTTTTTTTTTCAAATGTCATTTATTATTATTAAACTAAAAGTAAAACTAAATTTTAACTAATCAAAAGCTTTTTTAAAGTACATAAAACTTACATTGTCTTGTTGAATTGGTCAATTTTTATTTGTTGTTATATCTTTTCATGCATTTTGTTTGGGTTTTCGGTAAAAATAAAAAAGCATACTATACTCTGTTTTTTTAAACGACAATTATTAAAGTCGTTGTATTTCAAAATTCTGCGAATATTATTTCATCAACTGCACTAGAAAGTCAGCGGAGCCTAGCGACAAAGCTATTTAAAAGCTGTTTGGGGTATTTGGCGTGTTTTTACAGGAGATTTACAGCGTTATGTGCTCTATCTGTGAGCAGTTTTGGGGAAACAGAGTATATATACTCTGTTTATCCAAAACTGTACAAGGATAGAGCACATAACGATGTAAATCTCCTCGGAAAAAAAAACATATCAAATACCCCAAACAGCTTTTGAATAGCTTTGTCGCTAGTGCGGTCTAGTGCAGTTAATGTAATAATATTCACAGAATTTTGAAATACAATGACCAGATAAGGCGTGTAAATGCATAATTATGCCTTAAAAATTTGTTAAATACCCATTGAAAAATAAAATAAGGAGTACAATTACGCATTTGCATGGCTCTTTATGTATTAGCATTCCTAAGTTGTGCGTATCTGACTGTGAATTGAAACTTGATCGGGTATCACTTTCATGCCTTTCGACACTTGAGGAAAGTTTCGGGAGTTATTAGGTAATATTGCAAAAATAATGGGTGACACTAAATATAGGAATAGCACTTAAAAACATGGTTAATCAAGGAGCAGAAAATGCACATGTCATTATTATGTATTTAGAAACTTGATATAATTTAGAAAGCAAACCATTTACATCTACACAAAACATTTATGTTCATCTATCAAATTGTAACAGTGATTCACTCTGCATCACGAGATCTAGTGCTGACTATAAAGACTGTCCGAAAATGTTTATTGATATAAGCTGGTAAATCAGCATGACTCTTATTTATCGTAACTTAGAATACTAAGTAATAATCCACCAAGACAATATATCAAGTCATTAAATTAAAACAACATACATGTATAGGTGCTGCTATTTTATTTATTCCGCCGTTTGTTTGTCTAAATCTATATGTCGGTATATTGTATGACCCCCCCAAAAATTAAAAAAACTATAGGGTCCATGATGACACGGAAATATGAAATGTCTAAATGTAAGCACAGTTGCTAGAAAAAATTGTAAACAAGACAAATTAAAAAGGACTGGTGATCCATTGGTCAACAGAAAAACAGGAGTGATATATTCAATTGTTTTGATAAGAATATTTTACATCTAGGTAGTTCAACAAAGTCAAATGTCATACGAGTGAGTCTTTCACACTGTGTGTAAAGAAATAATTTGAATTCCAATGTTTCTGCCACACATGTACATACATGTAGTTCTCTTTGCAATGAGCTTACTGAGGGAGTCTGCTATATAAAATTTAATGAAACTAAATGTATGACTAATACATGTAATTATCAGCTGAAGTTTGTCACTTCTGGTTTAGTGATTAATTTGTGTATGTGCATTAATCCTTTGACTTAAAAAATTATCTGGAGCTCTGAATGACTTCAATATTTGTCGTTTAAAAAAACAGAGTATAGTCTAATTTAGTTACAGCTGCAACGAAGAAGTTTCACTATTTTTACTTTCCTTTAGGAAAATCAAAATAGTAAAATACATCCTTTGTTGCAGCTGTAACTAAGTCTAATTAGTATTGTATCTGTGTTTCATTTGATTTTTTTATACAAATTGTGGATATAAATGTTTAAATTCTAAAGCCTGGATAACTTTCAACTTTATTTCTGTAAATTAATAAATCAAGTCACTGATACATTTTATACTTTTGTGTTGGGAGGATATGATTATCATATGTATTCCTAAACTGCGTCAGAATCAGAGTCTAATCCCGCTGGAGATTCTGTCATGAGCTGTTTTGTTGCATTGTCATTAATTGTTGCCATTCAAAATAAGGGATTGTGGTGCTGCAGGGCTCACCCTGAACCCAGAAAATTTTTAGCCAATAAATTAGCCAACCAAGATTTTTTTAGCCAATGGATAATTTTATTAGCCAATGAACATATACCAGTATGTGAGATGTCTTTGATAATTTACAAAGACTGACATCTGCTAGCCACTTTAGGCATTATTACCTAATGTCTACATTTTGAATCATCTCCTTTTCATTTCTTGACTTTCATTGCTAAATTATATCTTAACAGATAGGCCTTAATTATTTTAATATATAAGACCCATCACAAGATACAAAAAAGTACCATTTTTACACAGCAATGAAAAATTGATAGCCAGAAAATTAGCCAATTACAATTATTTTTAGACAATTTCCCCCCAAATTAGTCAATGGCTAAATTGGCTACCTACAGGGTGAGCCCTGGTGCTGGTGGTGGTTCGCGAACATCAAAAAAAAAAAAAAAGGAGAAATAGTATTTATATATGTATCATCACACTAATTGACTAATATACTTCTTGTTATGTGGCCTACATATTTTTTTATATATATAAAACAAGTTTACCAAATATATGAATTTTTTTTTAACAACTAGCAGATCTTCAGGACCGGTAATTACAGGTACATGTATCACACAAATGATTAGGTTACTAAAATTCAGTTTGTATCTTTTATAGCTAGAAAATAAAAGATCTGATTATCATGGTCTTCTAGAGCGCCATAGGAAACACTACAAATGTGTTGATATCATCACCGAAAGTCTAAGGTATAGTTATATTGAATTTACTTTCTAGAGTGTTATTGTGCTAGTTAATTCCCATTTATCTTTAATTCTGCTGTGTATATCAATTTGTCAAAACATTATATGTAAAAATGGTTTCTCATTGATACTGATGTTTATAAGAGAATTTCATCTAATATCTTGTTTTTATTAATGATACCATCAATGTCTTGTCCATGATTAACATACCAAAGAAAGGGTGTTGAAACAACTGTTTTTATACTATTCCTATCTTTCTTTGAAAATTACAATTTTGTGACAAAAGAGAACCATTTCAAAAGCTTTGCAAACAGTTCATTTTTAATTTGATTTATAACTTATTATATGATTTAATTACAGAAAACATGGAATAGAAACCAGAGTAGTACATCGGTTTGACTTTAACTCAAGCTTGATTGACTGGGCAGACATCATTTTTACTGCTGGGGGTGATGGTACATACTTGCTGGCTGCTAGTAAAATCAGAAACAACCAGAAACCTGTGATAGGAGTCAACACAGATCCCTCAAGGTTTGTCTTGCTCTCATTTGATTACAGCTTAACTTATATCTCTTGAAGGATCTGCATAGAAGAAAATGTAAGATTGGGTCAGATGATCAATGATACAGATTAAATATTTCTCAATTTCACATTTGTCAATACCGGTATGTAAATCTTTTTAGGCTTTAACATGCGTGTACATATACATTTTGTGATTGTAAATTTTGTCTTTGTTATACCCTTATTCCTATAGGTTTTTACTTGTTTGTGACTATACCAAACAAGAACAATTTTTAGTAGATGCTATTACACTCTGTATAGAGACAATCTACATCAACATTGATCATATTCAGGGATGAAATTGTTTTGAAAATGTAGTGCAGCATTGTTATGGAATATGGATCAGTAGATTTTTATTTGCCCAAATGCATGAGACAATAATTTGAAGTGTAAGCTGCAAGGTGTTTCAAGTTTATAATGATAGTTAGAAACCTACCGTAGGCCACAAAGTAATGTAACATATCAGTATTCCTATTTTAATTTCAAAAATTACATGACTAGATATCGAAATGAAAAGACACAAGAACATGAAAGTGAATAACCTAAAAAGTTTTAAACATATCATGAGAAACCATCTAAATTTTTTAGATGTAATTCTGAAGCTTTTTTGAACCTGCTTCATTATTCACAAAAAGCAAACTACTGTAAATCCAGAAATATTCGCAGAACTTTATTTTAGCAAATCGATGGTCATCAATTATTCGCTATACTATATTTTCGGGAGTGTGCATTTAAGTTAAAAGTTTGTGTTGTTTGATGCATGATTTATGAAATATAAGGTCAGTATATTTAGCGAGAACTTTATTTTGGCGAGTAAGTGCTCTCGCGTAATTACGCGAAAATAAAATTCTCGTGAATAAAACTGGATTTACAGTATCTAATTTCATACATCAACAGCAAAAATATGCCAGATTAATTATCCTGCCAAAGAATTGCCAATGTCTTAGAAATAAATTTCCTAGCCAGAACAGTCAAGTAAGCAGTTGATATTGCCATGTCTCAACTCTGTAATGAAACTACACGTATTAAAAAGTGTTATATTATATCTAAGACAAGTTTTGTTTTTGTTTTCAGATCTGAAGGATGTTTATGTCTTCCTAAAGAAGAGTATTCAGCAATGTACTTTGATAAAGCATTAAGGAGAATACTAGATGGAGATTTTATGTAAGTCATTCTTAGCCTCTTATTCTAGAAATTTATCTTGGTGCTACATACTTTACCTGTTTATAAATAGAACATTTTGTTTGATGCATTTCCAGTCATTACTTGTAGAATACTAAGTCTGTTTTATTACAGATCTCAGAATTCAGTTGTTTTGTTGTTGTTTAGAGATCCATTTAAGAATTTTTATATGCGCCACGAAAGATGGGGCATTTTATGTTATGGTGTTGTCTGTTTGTAAAAGACAATTTGCTATAGCGTATGTTGATAACATAATGATGTTGACATCCATAAATAACTGAAAGTGTAACTTGACTCTCTATGCTACCTTTAATCCTCAGACTCTTATTTTTCTATTGACATAAGAAAAATGTTTTCCTTTAGCAAGATCTAGTGAGGTCGCATTGCTGATATTGTGGAAGGTGAACAGTTTATAAAAAAAAAACTTGTACCTATCTACTTACTTTAAAAAGTCTGAGTTGTATTAAAGTATACCAACATCTTATTAGGAACAGCCTTGTAGCAGAGTAGTTAGTGCGTTTGCCTTTCTGATCATAAGGTCCAGGCTTGAATCTGAGCCATGATGCAGTTGGTTGTTCCTGTCTTTCAAATGAGACAGTAAAAATCTATGTTCCATGTCACAGTAGTAGGGGTGAATCAATATATCGATATATTGATACTTATCGATATTTACTTATGTATAGGTAATCAATACAGTGACTGTCCAATAGAGGTATAGAAGTTTGGCCCTGGAATTTGGTTACTTTATGTTAGGATCTGTATATCTCTTATAGTTAAAATAAAAGTGCTGATTATCAGTTTATTGATGATCCTAAACAGCAAAATGTCAACAAGCAAAAGTGGTGCCTTAGCACAGCCTAGGAGCATTTTGTGAAAGATCTGAATGATGAAGCTGTTCTTCTTGCAATGTTTGGTGCTAATGGGTTCAGGAAAACCCTTTCTGTCTATTTTGTTAAATTGAATTAAAGTAAATACATATTTTTATTGTTTTTCTAAGTCATTTTAGCAAGATTATAAAAAAGAATTTCTATATCCAATATATCGTGTATCGTAAGCTAAAATATTGTGTTGAATCTTTTCGAAGTTCTCCCATCAATACACAGCCCTAGACAGTACCGATAGGTATCGACATGTTAAAGAGCCCTCCCTACTCTATGGCCATAAGTGATGAGCATAGGCAAAATTTGTTGCCTAGCTTACACTGGCACACGATGATGTCTCTGTATAAGTGAAAGATTCTTGAGTGGGACATCAAACAACAGTGCAACCACCCAACCAGTTATGGATGACCTAGTTTGAATTTTTCTTTTTTCTCTCTCAACATTGATCAGATGGAAATGGAGACAGAGAATCCGTATCACCATGTCTGGTCAGCATGCCAACGATGAACCAGTGGAGCTACACGACCAGCAGTTATTGTACCCTGAACACAGATTTACTGAACACGTCCATGAACACGAAACTTGTAGACACGATGTGAACACGTCTGAAAATGCCAAATCTCCAAGAGTCTTACCTATTTTAGCTCTCAATGAAGTTTTTGTTGGCGAGTCACTGTCTTCCAGGTATGTCTTTGTATTTACTCTGTCCTCATAACTTGTTCTGCTATTTTCTTTGCTCCATCTCTTGAGTGCTAGAGGATGAAAAAAATGTTTCTCTTTGCCATGTGTCATCATCAGTTTTAGTCTAGATCCATTGTGATATTGTAAAAAAAAAAAAAAACATTGATCATGTTTTTTCTGACAAACGGGCTCTGCAAATAAGCGGATTCTGCTGTTCATTCTCCACTATCTTCTCTGACAGTTTAGGAGCTACAGTTTTGGTATTTCATGGATGTTTATACACCTAATGGAGGAACATATGTTCTAATATCTTTCAGGATATTTATACACTGTACATGTTTATAATGTTTTAGTTGTGCATGGTCACACTACTTTTAATTTAGTGTCTTACAGATACATTTCACTACTATTTGACTTTTTTTCTTAAAACAAAATGTAAGTTACTGTTACAAATACTTTTCCTTTCAGGGTCTCATACTATGAATTTAAGACAGATGATAAGCTATGGGAGAAACATAAGAGTTCTGGTGTCACTGTGTGTACGGGAACTGGCTCTACATCCTGGTTCTTCCATATCAACCATCTGTCTGAGCAAGATGTCAAACAGATACTATCAATAGGTATGAAAAGTCTTTTATATTGGAGAATTCTACATGAACACTGGTTTGCCTTCCCAACCTATTTGATGATTACAGTCAAAGTCCTTTTGATTTTAGTCTGTTTGCCTCATGATTTTTGCTGCTGCTTAACATTCAACTCAAGAATCTCTCAGCCATACAGAGAGGCCATAGATATGAGTTTGTACAGTACTACTAGGTTACCAGTACAGTGAACCCTCTTTACAACGACCATGTCTGTTCCCACACAATTGTGTCGTTTTATCGAATTTGTCACTGTAATGAATTGACAATTTGATGATTCCATGGTGAGCTCCCTTGAGTACAAATGTACCACCTATGCACAAGTGAATAAACCGACTACAAATGATAAATCTTGTTGAAATAAATTCAATATTTCATTAATCATAGCAAAAAATGTATATTAAATTTGCTATAAGTAAAATCAAATGCATATTTCAACAGTAGGTGATTTTGGGTAATTAGGCTAGATTTATCGATCTACAGTCTAAAAATAGAATTAGGCAAAATCCAAATGAGAAGCTTCTAACTTCTTTTATTCATTTTTTATTTTCACTCTAGTCGTAAATTGGGGAATAGATGATATCAAGGACTTATAAACAAGTTTATAAGTCCTTGATGATATTCATTAACATCAACCAACATGTAAATAAAATCTGTGATGTTGTCAAATGGACACATCATGTAGACCGACCGTTTGTACGATAGGGCTACCTGTGTGAGCATTTGCAGTCAAGTTTTTTCTTTTTACCAATGAAAAGGGCCTAATAAATAGTTCAAATAATTTTAGGATTAATGGTAATTTTCAAAATGTGCATATACTGCTTGGCGGCCTGTAATAACTTTATTCCTCCTTCCGTTGCTCTCAACATCACCCTCCTTCTGTCGCTCCTGTCTTTTTTTTACACACTAGTTCTTTATGCTTATTGATCACTATAGTGAATTTGTCATTAATTTGTAACACCTATCCCTTATCAGTATAGTTTTGAGAACAATGGGGTGGTAATTGACTTATTAGTACACGTACTATGATTCTGACATGTACCTGTGATCTCAACTGTGACAAAGATTAAGACTGAAAACAATAGCCAGAATATTCGACGCGTGCGATGTATTGTCGTTGTAAAGAAGTTATTTACATTGAGTTTTGTTTATTTGTTCCCGGAATCTTATGTCGGAGTCGGAAACCGAATATTCCGTTATAATGAGTACTTTTAATGTACATGTACGTTTGTCCCCGAACAATTTTAGTCGGATACCGAATATTCCGTTGTAATGAATGTCGTTATAAAGCGGGTCCACTGTATTACAAACCAGTGTCATCTTTATTTCAGTGTTCTCATGATAACAATCAGCTGATTCTTCTTAAATGAATTTTGACATATGCTATAGACTTATTCTACACATCAGGTCAAGCTAATTATTGATGCTTTCCCAAAGGAAAACTTTTGACCTCTTTATCTTCTTGCAAGTGTTTAACCCTTTCAACACCACAGACCGAAATGGACTGATCTGAGACAAAAGAGAAGAGCATACCATTCTGATACTTAGGGTTAAAATGGTTAAAACCCACTCAAGAATCTCACTCATATGATGATGTAACCAAATGTTAGTGAAGGGCCTCAAATTTTGGCTTATGCTCAGGCCATTTAGGGCCTTTTAGCTTCAATGGAACTTAATTGTCAAATTTCTACAAGGATTTAACTGTGACACAAGATTCTATGCCAAACAGTCTCTCTGCACTTCTTAGTCACTGCTCTTTAAATTTAAAGAGTTTGATTGTTGAGTCTAACCTACCTTAGCAACTTACTGATTTGAGGGACTTATTATCCGTCTTATGAGACCCGAATGTATGGCCCCCAAAATAGCTTTTCATATATGAATCACCTGAGTTAATAGACCACTTGTCATATGTGACCATTTTGCTCTTTCCCTTTGACATTCTATTTTAAACAATTTAGACTATATTTATTCACTGGTATCTCTTTAAAATTCATGTTCCTCAATGTTGTAGGAATACCTTTTCTGCTTTTATATTTCCCAAACTACAACAGAATAGGGAAGTGTACAAAAAATTAAGATTTAATGTACCCAGTATTTAAAACCTTTTTGAAAACAATTTGAAAGCATTACCAGTAAATAAAATCATTGATTGTTAAGCCGGTAAAAAGCCTACCAGTATTTAAGATTTTTTTGTGTAACTTTACCTAACTTTGCTTTCAGCTGACAGACTGGTGCCAGAAAACATACCTGTTAATGATGACAAGCTTATCCGGGACATTACCTCAGACTTCAATCACTCACTCAGGTTTGATCCAAGTGAAGCAAAAATGGCCTACACCACCAGAGATCCTGTGATAAATAGTAAGTTGTAATGGTTACTTCTGCTACATTAATGGATGCATGGAAACTCAATCTAAAGTAAAATTTGATTGCTATTTTTCTTCTTTACTATATGTCGCATGCAATTTTTGCTTAATTTAATTTTGGCATATTGAGATTGTGAGAAAATATAGCATGACTATACATTTTTATAGCTCACTTGAGCAAAGATCAAGTGAGCTATAGTCATAGAGCACTGTTCGTTGTCTGCAGGTTGTAGTTCATCTTTTTACATTTTCCATTTTTGTCATCAGAATCATCAATAGGATTTTAATGAAAGTTTGTATGGGCGAAGTACTCATGGTTCCCTAGTTTACTTCTGATGTTTTCATTTTGAAAATGATTTCTGGGTGAAAAATTGCTGAATTTAATTTTTGAAGTCTTGAAAACCAGGGTTTTTTTTTCAAACTGTTCGCTCGCACTTCAGTACATTGTACTACTTCAGAGAATTAAATGAAATTTACAGGAAGTGCGTTATCTTTGTCCCCTACCAACATTGTTTTTATTTGACTGGGTCCTGTCATAGGTAGATAACAACCAAGTTATATTGTGTTTAACATAGATTTTTAGATTCACTTCTTCATGGTCGATAATATGTGTATCTTTTTATCATTTAGGAGTATTCAAAGTTCCACATCCCAGAGGTTTTGCACAGAGGTAAGTTAGGGATAGGATAATGTTTTCTCTACACTGAAGGGACATGCTAGTTTACATAACACCTCTTGTGTCGATTCCACCTCATCTATGTCACAAGCAGAATTTGTCCTGAATTCAAAATTTGAGTGGAAAAAGATTGAAATTAAGCCAAACTTTCAAATTCATCAGTTGGTCTGTAGGTTGGTTGGTTCATTATATCTGCAACAGATGCTCTTATTGAAAAGAAATTTGGCATATACAAATGTAGATGCACCCTGAGGATATCCAAGTCAAGTTCTCATTTGGTCACCATCAAATAAGTTTTGTGAAAGTTAGATCCTTTGAGCTTAGAAAATTTTTAAAAAATTTTCGAGTTTCCGTTCATTATCTTTGCAGTGGGTGCACACATTGGAAAGAAATTTTGCATACAGAGACACCATGCAAATCTTATTTGGTCTCAATCGAACAGTTTTAGTGAGAGTTATCCCCCTTGAACTTATCCAATAGTTTACACTTTTTGTTGGTCAATTGGTTGTATTGTTGTTTAACGTCCCACTTAAGAATCTTTCATTTATATGGAGATGTCACTGTGTGCTTATGAATGGAGAACAATTTGGCCTATGCTCAGCACTTACTGCTGTAGAGCAGGAGGGTTATTTCATGTGAAGGACAGGGACATCCAACTCCAGTGCGGTGCAGTTTCGAACCCACAGCCTGACAATTTGGTGGCTAACATGCTAATCGCTAGGCCATGATGGTCTCATACTTTTTGTTATGGGGGAGGGGGCATAATTGTTGTACAAACAGCTCGTTTTACTGGATTTTTCTTTCCTTTTTTACAGGATAGAAATATGCTCACGGATGTGGGATGCTTGTCTAGTGATTGATGGAGGATCGTCCTTCTGTTTTAATGATGGCGCCATAGCAACACTGGAAATCAAAGAGGAAGATTCTCTAAGAACTATTGAATTTATATGAAATAGTTTTGTTATGCATATTTAGGGCGTTTTTAGTTCTATTGTTTTTTACAAAGTGTGAAAGGTTTTCTATGAATTTTGTAATCAGCATTTAATGTATGTGTACTTGCTTTAAAGGATTTACAAATTCTTATTTTCATTAGTCAGGTTTACATAAATTATACAATTTGGAAAAAAAAACATTGTTGAGGTTTTTGTGTACAGCTGACTTCAGTGGAAGATATTGCGTAATTGAGTATCAAAATCATCTGAACGATTCAATATACATAGGTTATCGACTGAACATGGAGGAATAAGTATTCCCAACCTATTCAGTAAACAGGACTGAGCTTTTGAGGTCCTTTTTGCTATGCAACCCAAGAGCTGGCTTATTCCTCAATATTCAGTCTATAACCTTTTTAGTACACCTTTTAATGTTGATTATCAACTTCTTGATCACAAACTGATGAAAAATAAAGAGCAGAGGAAGCGTTGACATATGTCACATTGGTTACTTGACTGATGTTATACTGATGTTACTTGGCATTTATCAATTCTGAGTTTTAATGATTCTATGAAAGCCCACAGACTTTATATACATAGAACGAAGGAAAAGATATCAATAGGTGTAATAATTCATTTCCTTTTTCATTATATTGAGCTACTTTAAGTCAAACTAACCCTGTTATTAATATCATTCATTCCAAGTTATTGATGCTGTGCCGAGCAATGAATTTGCTTTTTGTCTATTCCGTTTTGAAGATAGATTTTGATAAGAATTGTTTGATTGCTCACAACTAACTTTTGAAATATATTCATTTCTAAGCAACCAAGAAACAAAGATACATAGAGCATATTATGCCACTTTGGGTCCATACTTTCCAACATTCCATTGTCTGTACGTGATTCTCTGCTTTGAATTAATCTCCCAGAGCAGGCTTGTTAACTCCTGTGCCATAGTGCCTGTTATTTCTTCTTTATTCCGTTATAGCTGTAGATTTATTGAGCATGTTTAAAATTAATTCTTTCCCCTGTTTAATATGTCAATATGAATTTCATTACATTTGTTCTATGTCTTCGTCCTAACTGATAAAGCCTTTATTTATGATAGTTTCACTTCTGTCTCATCTATCCATCTCCTTGTTTGCTTACTTGCTAAGGCTACTCAATCCACTTGATTTTCAAAGACAGATCGAAGAAGTGTTATTACCCTGTGACTGAAGTCTTTCACTTTTTGGTAAGGTTAGTGACCCATCAAATTTACTTTATGGTTTATGCACAAAGAATGAACTCTTTTGGTTTATATTAAATAAAGACTACATGTATAGAGAAGGTTAAACCCTTGCTATTCGGTTTCTTTTTTCTTTCTTTTTTTTTATTAATTTATGTGGAAATTGCATGAAGGTTAGTGATCCCACCCTTGACTTTGTTGTAGTGCTTTTCTCATCTACTAATGATTTAAAAAAAAATGTTTTTCTTTGCTTTATCTTTTAAAAGTGGAATGAATAGTTTTCTTACTAAACTTTCTCATAAGTTTGTTTGGATGAATGAGTTCTGTATTTACTAATAATTCATGTCCTTCATCAGATATTTAATTATTTGACATTCAGGTAATAATAGAAATATATTTCTCTATTTTTGAAATATCTACTTTTGGCTATATGTTAAGAGAACCTGTCAGGGAATTTGTGTAATCATCTGTACATAGACATGCATTGTATTTCCTGTGATATAACTGTTTAATACTGGAAAATAGGCTATACATGTAGTTATAGAATAGTTATGTTTAACACACTTAACAAATCAACATACAAAATGTGTGTAAAAGACAGATCACTAAAAATGTAAAGTAATGTTGTAGTCTTCTGTCAGGTCACTCTTAAGGACTGTAATATATACAAGAAAATTTTCATAGAAGCTATAAATACTTCAGAGAAGTATTCTTATAAAATGAAATCTTATTTTCATGTCCTAGTCATTGAAAGTTACAGAGCAGATATTTTTTCCCAATTTGTGTGTTTTTGTGTATGTATGTTTATCTCAAAATCTCTAACCATGACTTTAACTTTAAAAAAGAAAATGGATAAAGCTCTTTTTTTCACCTGAGAATTTCCGAAGACAAAATCTATCATGAAGTACCCAGAATTTTTACTGGTGACCTTAACTTTGATGTTTAAACTACTGTGACCTTAACACTTGATGTTTAAACTACTGTGACCTTAACTTTTGATGTTTAAACTACTGTGACCTTAACTTTTGATGTTTAAACTACTGTGACCTTAACTATGATGTTTAAACTCCATTTGATAATACTTTAACTGTGGTCATGTCTTTTCATATATAATGGATAGGGCATTCATATCTCACATGTATTTTGTCTTATGACAAGAGATACTAAATTATTATCGTTTCTGTATAATACTGTTTGGGGGATCAGTATTCCAACAACGAATTTTGTTTTACACTTTATTGTAATTTGTGGAGAATATCGTATTGTTTATTTTTTGTATAAGTATATGACAGTTGGCATCATGGAAATATTCAAAGGACAAATTTATATCAAATTTATTTAATGATTGGTTAAATGGTAAGTACTCTTCACTGAAAATCCCAATGTTCTCAATCCCAACCCCACACAACCCTCTTTTCATTTTGTTTGTACTTATTAAGGCACAGTTGAATTTTGATAATATTTTGAAATTTGATTTTTAAATTTTAAGTTAAAAATTCACTCATTGGTGAAAATGCATTTGGATGATCATATGGAATTTGTTATCATTAGGGCTTTCAGAGTGTAATGATTTATAGCATAGAGTCTCTGCGATTAATGGGCTGGATTGTGGGGGATATTGAATCTTGTTTTTCCATCTGTCTGTCTTTCAGTCATTCAATTACAATAACTTTAATTTGGAGGAAATCTTTTGAACCTTGAGGAATAGGGCTTGTTATTTCAAATGTATATTCCTTCTGACCAGATTTTTCATTTGATAACATGACTTTTGACCTTGACCTATGAGTTTGACCTACTTTTAAAATGGTAAGAAGATGATTGACTGCTGTAGTTCGGAACTACAACTCTCTGAATTTACTGATGGCTAATAATCCTGTAAGTCAAACCTAGACACCTAGACACCTAGTCAAACCTAAGATTGTGACTACACAATAAGTGCATTCTGTCCTGGACAAATGAAAACTTGCTATCTGTCAATTTGTTGTATTGCATAGACATCCTAACCATGCCTGTCTGAATGGCATTTCAATACAGATTCCTCTATACACTTGTATACAGAATTTCAAATACAACTTGAATTTTGAAAAGTGTTATGATCGAAGGTAGGGTGTATGATTAACCCTTCCAACTCCTAAGTATCAAAATTCATGTACCGGTAGTATGTTCTTTTCTTTTGCCTTGCAATTGGACAATCTATAATAGTCTGTAGTGCTGAAAGAGGTAAAGTTGAGTCAAGCCATTAAGATTTATTTTGAATTTCATGTGTGCCAAAGTTATTAACAGAGTGAAAATGAAACTTAAAACAGTGAATTATGTGCATACATGGTTGTGTTACCTGTATGTATTAATGAAGATGAAATAAAATGTTTGAAATATCTGTGTGTCCATTTCTTTGTTTTTAGTGTTTTGTGGGTTCTTTTTCTCTGTGCAGCTTTGGAAAATTAGAAATGCCCTTGAAGTGTCACAGATATTCATTTTCAGACTAAGGGCCTAGTACATTCTTTACACATTTCAGTTCTGTGAAAGTGTCACTCAGTTATTTCCCTTGAATTTGACTTTGGACTTACGGAAGGTGTGACTACACAATAAGTGCATTCTGTCCTGGACAAATGAAAACTTGCTATCTGTCAATTTGTTGTATTGCATTCATATCATAACTGATATTTGCTCACCATTTTTATCAGGCGTTGCATTTTCCAGTGGTTAGAGCATAATGGAGAAAAAAACTTAAACATGTACATACATATGAAAAGATACATACTAATGCAGCAGTACTGAATGTCACCAGATGTTAAACGGGTTGCTACAGCCATATTGGATTATTCACTCTAAAGAATGCAGTGGTCATATTGCGAAATCATATTTTGTTATGATGATGACCTTGAACTTAAGTCTTATCTGTAAGGTCAGGCTCACTTAGAGCTTATGGTGGGTAGGCTTAAATAATTTTCTTAGCAATGTTTTATCCCTTGCATGGACTTGAGTGTTTCTCAGAACTATTCCCAAGAGTATTCCATAAATTGAAACCATGCAGGGTCATATTAATTTCTATTGAAGCGTTGAGGTCAATTACTTCCCACATCCAGTATGATCTCGACGTTTCAATAGATATTAGGGTCATACCTGAAAGGTCAAGATCACAGAGGAAATGTTTGATAATCCCTGTCTGGGTTGTTACTTTCATTCCTTTTATGGTTTGAATGAATATTATCTCAAAGAATTGTTTCCATGGATCTAAAGGTGTGTCATATCACTTAATTTGAACCAAGGTCACATAACCCCAGATGTCAAGGTGATAGTGCCTCAATGGTTCAAGGTAAATCTTTGATCAAGCAATAACTCTTTACCCTCTGCATGGATAACATAATTATTTGGTCCAGAACCAGAGGATAACACAGCCTTAATGACCTTGCAACAAGGTTATCAGCCGCAAGATCTTAAGATCATACCGTGGTTGATATTAATGGCAAAATTTTATCTTGGCTTTAACTTTTCATACCGTTTGAGTTTTTGATTGAAATATTGTTTGATCATACAGGACTCAATGGCACATTGGTGTGTATCATGGTAAGGTACAGCTAGGGTGCAATGTTGATGTCACATAAATGAACTTTAATAATTTCTTTTACCTGGTAACCCCTGTCAGTATAATGGAAACAATTCAGTATTACGATGCATGCCACAGTTACTTAATCCTACATTATACGCTACTTTGATATATTAAGTCTGAAAGTTTGATAAATGACTTACATATTGTGTTTAACCTCATACCATAATTTTTACTAATTGGATTGTCTTTTTGTGTCCTACAGGTTTATATGTTAATGTTTAATCATTTGAAAAGAAATGTGGACTTGCTTAACATGGTTATGATTAAAGTAAAAAGGCACTTTGAAGTAGTCCAACACAACCCCCCCCCCCCCCAAATAAAAAACTTTGTGTAGAGTAAAGCATAGGCCTGTATGCATTTAATATTGTAGGGTTGGTGTTTAAATACGTAAAAAAATGTGTCGTATCCTCTTTTCATAATGATCCAGTCGTTAATGTTTTCTTTGGTGACCTTTGAGGTCTCATGTTTTTCAAATGACCCGCTCGAATGTGTATCCGGTGAGTCAGGATTTTTTATTCTTATTTAAGTAGTTTCCGTTCCGAGCCGAGTCTTTATTTTCTAATTTGAACGTACATTGAACGTTTCTCATATTTTCATTTTCTGTTAATATCATATTTGTGCTCTCGGTTTCTGATAGATCTGAGGAGCTGTTAATATCGTAATTTAAATTTGTGATAAAAATAGTTGTTTATTCTGTGCTCGATATTTGAGATTAAGAATACGGAATTATGGGTAAAGAAGTCGCCATGTTTGTGTCTTGGGAAAAGTAGGACAGTGAAAGTTTGCTAAAACCGCTGGAATTCCTCTACGTTACTTAATGATTTAATCTGACAACTCTTCGTATGCACTAAATTTGTAAGTAACAGCATTACTACAGTTTTAATTTTTCGCTTTGCCCAGTCGTGCAAGCGCATTGTATCGAAATGTTGTTGATAAACATTCGCGGTTCACGTCCATGTGTGTTTCCTCACTTGAGTAGATGTTTATTTGTTTTCTTAGTTTGCCTCTGAATTCTAGATAATTCTCTAACACTACATAGTTACTTTGTACTTTCAACTATATCTTGCGATTTTTTTTAGTTTAAATTTTGATGTCTTTTCAGGTTTTATTTACCGTCAGCCACACAGGGGAAGATAACCTTTAATTACAAGGCCATTGCGGCCAGCTGACAGCTCGAATGGAAATTTGACAACTGACAGTCATTCTACACCGCAACAATATGCTTATGTCATTGATACTCAAGACTTGAACTTAGACCAAATTGTGGAAAATGTGAATGGAGTCGAATTATTGCCATATTATATATTGAACTCGAAGTTAATATCTGAATCTGGAGGCGAGATTTACTGTCAATAATGAAATAGCAAACAAAAAAGTTTTAAAATAGGTTATGTAATATATATATTCTATGCAAAGAGTTCTGGAGTTCTGAAGCCAAAGAAAGTATGATTTGATAAAGGCGCAAAATTCAGAGGATCATCCTCTTTGGGGATATTCGCATTGAGGTGTCAGGTATATGCCTCTTACCCGTGCAAAATCTAAGAGGGGATGGAATGATGTCAAGAACAATTCACATACATTAACAAAAGTTGTTTCAATTTTTGAAATTGGACATCTCATTTTTCCAATATTTCATATACATTTAGATTAACATACACACTCTTTTCAACCTTTTACGTCAATTTGTCAAGTGCCTTTTAGACTGCATATTGATATTGGAGATAGTTACTGAAGAAACATAAACAGCATTGGATTTACTTAGGTATGTTTTGATTTATACATTTTTACCTCATTTTAATCAATGAGTCTCACATTAAAACAATTCAGAGATAAATGTCATGTGGTTCAGGGGTTGAAAGCAGGTTGCTTTGAGACAGCAATCAGAATTTAGGATGTTTTGTATTGCATTTGCCAGCACTACTTTTTTTGTCTCAATATAAAAATTGATTGAAATCATTCTTGTGTTTGGAAGGAAAATATGTACATATTGCCCATCTCTTATTACATGACGTGTTACAAATCCAAAATTACCTATATTTGTTGACTTGATCAATGGGGTTAATGATACACAGTACCTGAATTTGAATTAGTTGTATCCATCAAAATGACAAGTTTTACATGCGTCTTTTTTTGTTGTTGTTGAAAGGGAGAAAAAAAGTCTAGATACAGATGTGCTTGTTCAACAATAGATGACAGATGACTGTGAAAGAAAATGTGAAACATTGCTACCAATATCTTATGTTTGAAAATTTGGTTTCACCTCTCATTACTCAATGTCTGAGCAAGAAAAAAACCCATATTGGTTGGTTGTATTGTTGTTTAACGTCCCACTAAAGAATATTTCACTTATATGGAGACATCATACAGTGGAAGCTTGTGTAGGGTAACAAATTTTGCCTATGCTGGGTACTTACGGCTGCAGGGCAGTGAGGGTTCTTTAACAAGTTGACATCTACTGTGACAGGACTTTGGTTTCTACTGTCTCATCTGAAAGACAGGGAAAGTCAACAATAGAACAGCTTGGGCTAGAACCCTAGACCTCTCTATCAGAAGTTAAGCATGCTAACCAATAGAACACGGCAGCCTCCACAAAATCATATTTTTTAAAACTGTACTAAAACCATCATTATCAAGAAATAATTTACAGAGACACAAAAATATTTTGAATGCAAGTGGCCATAACAAATATGGAATGAGTAATCTGTGGTGGTCATCAGTACAATACTCGATGATAACTGGCTTTTTTTGCCCACAACAGTACCATACTAATGACAACATACAGATGTGTGTGTGATAACTTTGCTCTAGCTTGAATATTAAACCAAGTTTTAAAGACTAAATCCTACTCGCTAGTTTTAACGTTCAGCCTTCGGGTGAGTGCTAATAGCAAGCAGATGTAGGGCCAGTGATTTTCCATGATCACGGAATCGCAGAAGGAATCAGCAATCTGAAGTGGAATTGACATTTCTGAAAAATCTTGTAAGAAAGCAACAAGCAGTAGAAAATTGCAAACTTATTCGTAATATCCATGTGTTATAAGCTTCATTCCTTACTTTATCTACAATTTCTAAAGCTTAATTTGCATGAGGCTTCTGAATTCCATTGTCGTAATATCTTTGCGCTTGCATCTGAAGTGATCTCAAATGAAAATCATGTTGATAGATTGATATTATTTTCCCCAATGCTTTCTTGAATAACTGAACGAATATATTGTAGTTTAGGTTAAATAATAAGATTTCACTATGTAAACCCGCACCAACAATATTTTTGCAACATACAGCTTCGGGCTGGTTTTCGGTAACCACAACAAACGTGATGAGCACATGGTCGTTCACATCGAATGACAGCAAGATTGCAGAGGCAAGAATTCCAGTATGCTCTATAAACACACTGTTAAGTATAAATTTTGTTTATTTTGCTCATCTCTTTAGATAGATAACTTAAATTGGATGCATAATTTGTATCGACAGACTGATGAAGGTATCGTCATGAGAGTGTCATTATTTTTTTTCTGAACGACACAATTTTAGTTTTCATTTGCTGAAACTGGTAAAAAACGAAATTCACCTAATCTTGAAACGGAATCATGGCAAACTTGAAACGGAAAATCACTGGCCCTACAGATGATTCATTTCATCTGTGCAACACAGTTAATTTTCAAGGAAAATTCAAACTTAAATTCTGAATAGGTCAAAGAATCTAATGTTTCTCAAGAATTTTGTGTTACATGATGGTTGTGAGCAGAGCATTAACTTGGAGATTTGAATGTAAAAAAAATTGTTACAGTAGGATCAATTTATTCGTGATCTGCAGTTATTTGATTGTTCATCAAGTTGATGTCATCCTTAATATTTTTCCTCTTCCAAGTGCTGTTCGACCCCTCCCCCCCNNCCCCCCCCCCCCCCCCCCCCCCCCCCCAAAAAAAAGGGTCAACTCAAGCAATTGAAGTAATCACATTAATTGTAAACATGACATTTAATGTACATGTATTTAGGACTGGCAATTAATATGGTAGTAACTAGAATCCCATTGGTGCAGACTTGCTTTGCATGGCAGATTACTGAATTATTGTCTGATTTACCCGAATGCCATCATTGATGTAGGATTACTTTACAGTAAATCACTTACATTTACATACCTGCCAACCCTCCCGTTTTGTGTGGGA
>JACSZP010005442.1:0-11235 GCA_016161895.1 Pinna nobilis | reverse complement strand
GGATCTTTTTACCTTCCTGAGACAAAGGCTCAAGTGACAGATCCAATTCCAGAAAGATAAATGATAGTATGCAGTGCAAAATGCTGAAATTTGAAGCCTGCATTGATGAGTGCTGAAACTGAATACTTGACATTTGGATATA
Source organism: Pinna nobilis (assembly GCA_016161895.1). Lineage (NCBI taxonomy): Eukaryota > Metazoa > Mollusca > Bivalvia > Pterioida > Pinnidae > Pinna > Pinna nobilis. The sequence continues at coordinate 11,093 of JACSZP010005442.1, read as the reverse complement.
TCACTACGTGTAATGCAGCCTTTTTTCACTTTGGTTTATGTAATTATATTAAATGAACAATAACTACTTTGAATGGTTATTGTTTATACTTGATGATTGACAGTTGATTATATTTCTGTTTAGATCACTGCTCAGTAAGTTAGGACAGAAGATGACACCTGAGGAAATTCTGACTAGAAGTGTTCTTGACAGCAATGATTTCTATTTTGCGGTAATCATCTATGTTTCCTTTTACCACTCAAGTTTTGTAGTTTACTTTTTCCACCAAAATATTGTTATTGTTCATTTCTTGACCAAGAACTACGGTATATGCAGCTTTTCTATGATCAGATAAAAAACAGAATTTTTTTCTGAAGATTGCAATGATAGTCATCAAGTCAGTTATTTCAGATATGATAATGTGAGGAAAATATTCATTTATTACATATTCTTGTTGGATAGTGAATGTAAAATAAGTAAAACTCATCTCACAACACACTAGTCTTATGGCCAGCAGTCCACTGTGGGCATATAATGTATGTGCCTAGGACCTAAACTCTCAATGCTCTGAATCCAGTTGCACAATAGTTTTGTATATTGTATTAAAAATTTAATATGAACTAATTGATGGTTAAATTTGTGATTATTGTACCTCTAAAATAAAATTTCTATTAGTCATCTTACTGAACAATTCTGTAACAGAATTAAACCATGTAGCTAGCCAACTAAAAGCTAATATTTAACTTGTAATTAGTTGCTAACTACAATTTAATTCAATTATACATTGTGCAACTGGGTATTGGTCTTTTTTGTCAGTGAACATACCTGGTATTCAGGTTGAACCTGCAACACTGTCCCTCTATAGTTACACTCTGGTGTTTGGGTTGGCAGTATACTGTGAATATATCAGCAGTGTATCAACTGTGATCTCATTCTATAACACTCTCGCCTAAAGGCCAGCAGTCTACAGTGGACATATTAACTATGTAGCTTGGACCCCAAACCCCAGCACTCTGGTCTTAAGGCCAGCAGTTATACTGTTAACATATCAAGTTTGACTTACTATTTTCATATTTTAATCCTTTTTCCATTACAGAGCATAATTCCACAGGGCAGTCCTGACCCACATGGTTTTACATTGACCGTCAGCCAGATTTGTCCAGTAGGCCAGGTTTTGATAGATGGTGATTGTGGTAGGTCAAACTACATGTTTAAAAAGTACATAACCAAATCTTTCCTTTGATACCAAATGGTTTGGGCATCGTAACTTTGGCGTTTAAGTTTTAGCTACTAACTTTGAAAAGCTTTGCTCCCAAATGATGGGATTTGTGTTTCACAAATTCAGTCAATGGAGTTTTGTTAGGACGATTTTTGCATTTGATTTTTGAAAAACAAACTTAATACTGCATTTTTGAAAATGATGAAATGATTTTATTTTTCGTAATGAAGCTTTTATTCAACAACAATTTTATGAATGAAATTATGTGGTTGTTATTTTAATGGTGATTTTTGTGTGTGAATAGCTTTTTATCCTTATCTGTTTCTAATTTTTCAGTTTATTGCGGTGTGGGCACTTTTTATGACACAATTTCCGGAATGTGTCAGATGTGCGAGAAAGGATCCTACCAAGACAGTGAAGATGGCACCACTTCCTGCTCTGCCTGTCCGACCAATGAAACAACACAATACAAAGGATCCTCAAGCCTTGATCAGTGTTACAGTAATGTTCTTTATTTTCATTAAATTCTGAAAAGGAATGTAAACACTTAGGCCCTGCCTATTGATGGGCACAACACTATGCTTTGTTGACATCTATTCATTAAAATGGCTGATTGGCAACTGATGTCACTATGTTGATATAATGTTATGTTGAAAATTTAGACAGGATATTTTATAAATGACTGATGAGAACTGTTTAAAACATTAAAAAAAGCAGGAAGAATTGATTTCCATTTCATAAAAGTTGCATTTTATAAGAAAAAATTGAGGAGACTGAATTTCTATTTCATTTTAGATATTTTGTGATATTGTTTGATAATGTTTTCTTCCTACTGAGTAATTAAATCATGTCACTGCGGTTTCAGGTATGTGTGCTATGAGAAACAATCTGAATTCTACATATACACATAGTCTGTATACATATGTATATAAAGAAGTTCCTAAGATACTCTACCAATAAGTTTGCTTTGCAGATGTCTGCTGCACTTTTGTATTTTCAATAATTATGAAATTTGTTCAGGAGAGGGAACTTTTAATGAAACGTGCAGAATTTGTACTGTTTAGAGATCACCAACTTTTGATTACGAGTGACTGATAATAGTCTGATTTTTTCATGAAAAAGGCGGCAAGTTGCTTCATATGTTTATATTTTATATGCACAGTGAAAAAGACTTACTCTTTTATTTTATAGCGGTATTATACTTTTATTTGATAGTAATATTACAATTTAATTTTATAGCAATATGCAGTGTTGGCAGTTTCTATAACACCACCTCTATGTTATGCCAGCTGTGTAGTATTGGCACTTACCAAGAATTGTCTGGACAGAGAGAGTGTGTCAGCTGTCCATTTGGTAAAACCACAAAGGAAGCAGGCACCCAATCACAGGACAAGTGTTTTGGTATGCAGTCCCATTAACATATTCCATATTGTTTTTGTAGTATCTTATCAAAATATTATTAAGATGTATGTTGACCTCACATCTTGTCAGGAAAATAATGTGTTCTTGTTATCAGTTCCCTTTGTCAATCTGTTGCAAAGCCTGCTGGAAAACATGAACAGATATTTCAAAACAATGGGACAAATGCACATCCACTGTATAAAGTTGATTAGGTCCAAAATGGGTGTCTGTTGTCGGCTTTTGGATGTATCTTCTGTATATGGAAACAAAATGATGATTGTATGAAGATTGACTTGGGATTCCTATACACTTTGATTATATTTAGGCGTCTATTTAACATGATATCAGCCATTGCAAATTAGACTTTACATTTTGAACTTATTATGTAAATATAACAAAGGATTAATTTCTATTGTTTTATTTTTTTATTTTTTGTGATGACAGAGGAGTGCCAGTCGGGTTATGCGTTATCAGCATCAGGTACTTGTGAGATTTGCGAGTTAGGGTTCTACAGGACAGCATCTGTGACCTTGACATGTCAGCCTTGTCCTTCAGGATTTATAACATCAGGCAGAGGGGCTGTGTCTGTTTTAGAATGCACTGTGGGTAAGTGATTTATTTCTAATCTTAAAATCCAATACCACGTAAAATGTGGCCATAAGTAAAGATTCCTTCCCATGAAAGTAAATTTGATACCAACCAACACGTTGAACAAGAGACGTCAGAAGACAACAAAGTTTGCCAAAGTACAGTCTAACCTGCCTTAGCGAACCAATGAATTAAAGGAAAACCTGTCTTATGTGACCTTAATGAGTGGTTCCCAAAATGGTTTTTTCCTATATAAATCACCTGAATTAAGAGACCACCTGTCATATGTGACCCTTTTCGTTCCTTCCCTTGAACAGTCTCTTAAAACAGGCCTGAATATAAAAAAATGATTAAATTTTTCAGAATTTATGTTAAAGTCCACCAAGGTATAAAGCCCCATTCACACTATCAAAGTTTTCTTGGTCAAAGTCCTTCAAAGAAAACTTAGTCAAAATTTTCTTTGACGAAGTTGCCTGTTCACACTCAAAGTTTTTTGATCGACTTGTACAAGAAAACGCAAGAAATATGTAGAAGTCTCCTGTAAATATGCTTGAGGATGACATCTTCAGCGTTTATTTGTGCATTTTATGCATATCTATTCTAAGACACCGAACACGAAAAACAGGGTACGGGTAAGGAGGAGGAGGTGGGCTAAGAGTTGGCTATTGAGGAGACAACAATCCAGCCAATAAAATACACTACTGTGTGAACTTCGGGTTGAGGACCCTGACCGATATCGAGAAGTTCCTCTTTTTTATTTGTCCATATAAATCGATTTATTTTTTACCGACATTTTGCGATAATACACAAGGATAAATAAACAGTGTCATATCGATTCTCTGTTTTGATTGGTCAAAGTCCATAAAAGTTTGAAGGAAAATAGGATGAGTTTCTATTCCGTAAAAGTTTGACAAAGTTCTTTGATGGACTTTGATCAAAGTTTTCTTTGACCATTCACACTGTCAAAGTTTCCATCAAAAACTTTGACCAAGAAATCTTGTACAAGAAAACTTTGATAGTGTGAATGGGGCTTAAGGTCATGGCCCTTTATAAAAGCGCAAATGACAAGGAATCCATATGTAAAATATCCTATCTTTCTGATTCAAAAGATATTGGTTGGTTATACTGTTGTTTAACATCACACTCAAAATCCTTTCACTTATATTTACTGCATGTAAACTAAATTATATCTTTCAAACAGACATCATGCACATGTAGACATATTTGATGAAAGTTTGTGGTTTCTCCTCAGGCATAACTGTACCCAGTTTCTCTCCTCTTTTCATTAAAACAAGCTGTCGCCATATGACTGATACTTTGTTGACATTAATCTAAAAGCAATTAAATAAGTGGACTTATTGACTCAATCTTCAAATCTCATCAAATCATGGAATAAACGAGTAACCTAAGTATATGGTTCCTTGAATGGCTTTCCTAAATAAATGACCTGAATTAAGAAACCACTTGTCAAATATGTCCTTTTTTTCTCCTTCCCTTGGATGTTCTGATAAAACAGGTTAGACTGTACATAGAAAATTAAAATGTGGGATTTAGAAACTCATTTGTCTGAATGATCACAGGCGTAAATTTTACTTGTGTTTATTTGACTATTTCAGTTGCTTGTGGTATAGGGCAGTATCGTACAGGAAGTAATACATGTGAAGATTGTCCACAGGACACTTACCAGGACGACAAATGGCAAACAAGCTGTAAACCTTGTAACAGCAGCTACAGAACGGACCAGGCAGGCTCTACAAGGGTCACCCAGTGTAAATGTAAGTTGTCTCTTATCTACTATGTCATCAAGTGTGATAGAGATTAAAATGAGATGTAATGTGATTCCTTTCATCTTGTGACCTTAAATTTCTCTTGATAAAGATTGGTTATATTGTTGTTTATGCTCAGCATTTATGGTCATTGAGCAGTGAGGCTTCTTTAACATGTTAACAATGACTGTGACAGGGGACCTAGGTTTTCACTGTCTCATGCAAATGTTCAAATCTGGTTTGCACATTGATGAACCCTCACTTTCTAACGACCAGAAGTGTCAAGAAAAGACCAAATTTGTCCTTCTTCACCAGCATTGGTGACCTCTCAATATAAGTAAGAGATTCTGGAGTAAGATGCAGACAACATACCGACTTGTGTAAGTATGCATAGGGCTACAAATTTGTGAATAGACATTTGCAATACCAGTAAGAATTTTTTTTCCTTTTCATTTTAGTTTTTTGTCCCTCTGGATATGAGATCAGTGGATCCAGCTCCTGTTCTGCATGTCCGATTGGTTACTTTAGAAACAACAGTGATGGCTACTATGGAAACTGTCAGCTTTGTCCAGGAAGGAGAACTACCCCGGGGATAGCTACCACTGATACAGATGGTTGCACAATATGTACGTATACATAATTATAGGTTTTCCATCATAAAGCTGATAGACTTGCTCATGTTAATCATAAGTCCCCTACAGACTAATTTTAGGAGACTTGGTTTTTCCTTGGTATATATCTGTCTATCCTTCTGTTTGTTTATAGGAGCATAGAAATTTCTTAGCAGTCAGTAGTTGATGCTTTATCCAATGGCCCATCTGGAGTCATTTCTCTCAAACCATTTTATGAATTTAGATCATGCTGACAATAGTCATTGCCCATATGGTCTGAACATATGGGCCACTTTAGTCAAGGTCATTCTAGATCTGTGAATTGAAATCTTATTTTGCTTGTTCTACTCATGTTTTCTGTTGTTATCTATTCATAAAATTAAAAGTTATTTAATTAGAGGGGGTATAATAGTTATTATAAAAAACGTATTGCCCTATCCCTTTTCACATTGATTGAAATAAAATGAGTTTAATTAAATATGACCTCAACATACATTATAACAAGAGCAATAAGTGCAGTTAGGTTTTATATTTTTTTTAGTTTTTATTACATGATCTTACAAGGATTCCAATTCTTATTCCTTGTATGTTTCCTTATCAGTGATTTGTCCTGCTGGATACAGAGCTGATGACCAGAATGCACTGTGTGAACTATGTCCCATTGGACAGTATCAACCTTTGGAGAATCAGGTGGATTGTCTCCCTTGTCAAGGAAATAGCACAACAAGGAGAGAAGGAGCTACAAATATGACAGAGTGTGAAAGTAAGATTGCAGTCAATGTGAAAATAAGATTATCAAAATGAAAGTAAGATTTTGGTCAAAGTGAAAGTAAGACTGTGATCAAAGAGATGTCAAAATTATTATCAAAATGAATCTGACAGCTCTTAAACAAATAAAATGAAAATTACATATTCAATTCTGCAAAAAAAAAATCTTATTTTCAAAGAACATGAGTTTGGAATTTATTTTCTTTGGATGGAAGTTCTTCACTGACAAAGTCTTCTTATAAATGAAAGATTTTTGAGTGATACAACTAACCAACCAGCAGCATTTCAATTACCTGTGTATTGCGGCAGTATGATTGTGAAAATACTAAATCACAACTCAGAAACATTCCAAAATTGAACATGGAAGATTTATGATTAATCTGTTCAAATTATATCCTAAAAAAATGCAATGGAATGATGATGATGATGATTGATGATTTCACAATACCAGATAGCTTGGCTGTAGCTCAGACATACTTCAGAATTTTATTGTGCTATCACAATACAATACATGTTCTGTCAATGTTTTATTTCAATTAATGCAGCATAGGTCTGACTGATTTATTGCCTACATATATCATGATATGCTTTATTTTTTGCCAGTGTACTGCCCATCTGGATATGAAATGACCAACAGTGGCTGCATTGAATGTCAGATTGGATATTACAAAAATAACAGTGAGGGGGTTTTCAAGTCCTGTACCAAGTGTCCTGTCAATTTTGTGACATCAGGACCAGGAGCTGCTTCTGTAGATGATTGTAGTATCAGTGAGTACATTACCATCTTCAACTATCAAATTTTCAATAACATCCTTATCATCAAGATCTTCTCTCAGTATCTTCCCTGAATGCACCTAATCAACTTTGAAACTAGAATATTGGCTTTATTGGTATAAATGGGAAACTTTTCTCTTAGTATAGGTTAGTGATTCAGTATACGGTCAGTTTTTTAAACAGTTAGTAAGACAGCACAAATGATTTCATGGTAATTTGTGAGTATTTCTCTGTTGATTTATTGGGTTTCTATTTTTGAGCTGAAAACAGTATCATATGTTTGTGGGGAAAGTTAAATTACAATACATTGATGATTTGTCTACTGAATTTTTTTAATGTCCATAGTGCCCTATAGTAATAGCCTCAGTTCCTGTAATATCCAGATTTACTTCTTGGTTGATGTAGAATGTCACCAAGTAAATTAACGTCTTTCTGCATGTTGTATTTATTATTAGGTGACTGCCAAGCTGGTTACAAAATCAATTCAAATAACAATGGATGTGAAGCGTGTCCACTTGGGAGTTATCAACCCCAAAAGTATCAGACAAATTGTCTCCTTTGTCCAGTGGGCAAAAGTACACGTAATGTTGGAGCATCAAGCCAATCACAGTGTGAAAGTAAGTAAAGAAACATCATTCAGTTTCAGCAAAATGTGTTTTGGGTTCTGGAATCCATTTATTGTTTATGTCTTTTGTTATTGCTGAAGTTTTCATATGCAGTGCTTGACAATCTTTAAATCATTTGTATTGTGAGAAACTGTATTATAAAGGTATCAGTGGTAATTTCTCATGGTAGTTAGTTGGAAAAAAAATTTACATACTTTTGGCATGAGAGTATATTTAGTGCTTGACAATCTTTAGGTTATTGTGTTCACATTTTGTTCAAAGCGCTGTAGGGGAAATTGTGTCTACTTACATATATACAGATTTCAATGAAGTTAAATTCTTATAAAAGGAGCAAGAAACTAAGTGATTAGTGATTTAAAGCTCAATGCTATAACAACTCAGCTATAGAAGCCCCCTCCCCCACCTCTCCCACAGTTCCAATAAGAGTTCACTGTACAATTATACAGATTTTTACAAAGAAAAAAAATCACATCTGCTTTTTTTTTTATTAAATATTTATATATATATATATTAGAATATTGTATCTTATATTAAAATACTTTACAGGTTATTGTCCATCTGGTCAAGAACAAAACAGTGGACAGTGTTCACCATGCCCAGTGGGATATTACAAGGACAATGCTAACGGAGTGTTTTCCAGCTGCGTTGTCTGTCCCGTCAATTATATCACCGCCTCAACTGGTTCTGGCTCAGTCCAGGATTGTAATATTGGTAAGGATCACATTAGTGTCGTAATTTCGTGGGTATTCTTTGTTTCATGGATCAGAATCAACCACTAGCTTTCTCTTGTAATGTGTAAATAAACAAATCTTTGTCACTCAAACACTTTACAACTTTCGGACCAAGCAGGTAAAATATATGAAATGGAAGACAAATGACCTAAAAACCTTATGGTTTCACTATTTCCTTTTCTATAAATAGCAGTCGCCGTGTTACCGGCCTGCGGTGTGTAGCACACCAATGAAAAGATGTCGTCTGCATACCTCCGCCTTCTAACTATGAATATTCAATTTCTATGACAACATTTAGGGCAACACTATTCCAAAAATAGTTTGACCCACGAAATTACAATACTGTCATGGCGGCCGGCATGTTTCCGATGAGCATTTTGATAAGGGTGAAGATGCAATTTTGACAGGTTGACATGATGACAAAACATTACAATTATGAAACTTAACTTTAATTCAAGAAAATAAAATCACTTAAACTCAGGTAAATGTGAACTATCCAAGTTATTTTTCACTGAACACCCTTATGTCCACGAAATTACAATACTCTAGGTTATGAAAAGATGCTGACTTATCCTGTCATTATCAACTTAATAATATTTTGATACCAGTATGCAGGGCTCTACATTAAGGATTTTTTTCACTTGTCCAATCGGACAGGTAACGTCCAACAGTAACTTGTCCGAATCACAAATCTACTTGTCCGAAACTTTTAAAGAAATACTTTTTTTTATCAAAAAGTTTAAAAAGGGTCTAATCAAAAATTCAAAAAAATAATGTGGTCTACAAGATATCTGCTATTACTACAGTAAAAGTAATATATAAAGTAAAGTAAAAGAGAAAATTCATCATATGACAAAAAATAAAAGCAACAACAATACAGATGTTAAAAAATAGATAAATTTAAAAGAAATAAAATCAAATATTGTAAATCTATGTGTATTCTCACACTACAAAAATATCTAATACTTGCCAAAATTGATTTTGTTAATGTTACAATATGACAAACCCTATACAAACCCTATAAATCGTTTGAAGCATGATCCTGGGAAATTAATTGCAGAATAGTTTAGAAATTCTGCTTTCAATTTCAACTGTCTTTCGTCCTTTTTTTTTCTTTGCAACTCAAGTTATTGTCAAACACATGTTGACAAAATCAAGATCACTGCAACTATCAATTTCTCATAGGTGACAAGCGTTTTGGTGATTATTTGTCGGAAGGCCTCGGGACTCTGCCTTCGCACCGTCTTATGATTTCATCGAAAGTCAATATCTACTTACGTGCGATGATGTATAAATCTGACGATGTTTATCTGACTTTGTTAGATGTTAAATGGATACACATCAATTTATTTGAGGTTTGAAATAACAAATTAAAATATGGCTGTTTAATTTAACTTGTCCATCTGGACATGTACAATCAAACAAACATTAATGTCGAGCTCTGGTATGTCTAACTCTCAAAACCATTAGTTTTATTTTGTACCCACCTGGAATCTAGACCATTGATCTGAATTTGCACCCACCTATATCATATTTCTGAATTTGTATCCACCTAAACAATTGTTCTGAATTAATACCAATCTTGACCATTGGACTGAATTTGTACCCATTTGTGTTATAGCTTAGAATTTGTCCCAACCTATATCAAATGTGTGAATTTATACCCACCTATATTTTATGTCTGAGTTTGTATCACCTGTATCATATCTGAATTTGTACTCATCTTGGCCATTGCTCAGTAATAGAAACAGTAATCCTGCACAAACATTATTTAACAAATATTGCATGGCTCTGAGGGTAATATGGGAGTTTATGGACTGGTCTGTCACCCAAAAATATTTATATGGACCGAAGCGAAGCTGAGGTCCATATAAATATTTTTGGGTGACTGACCAGTCCATTAACTCCAATATTGCCCGAAGAGCCATGCAATATTTTTTTATTATACAGAATCTATCTGAATTATCTGATGTGAATTGAAAACAACAAACTAAAATTTCAACGGGGTAATGAACAACAAGGTTGTTTTCAATGTTGTAGCTGCCGAAGCGCATAGCTGACGTCATTCAACAAAGGGCTACATCATAGCTGCATTGTTGATCGACGTCAGCTACTAGCAACGTCTTGTAGCGGCAACGACATTGAATGTGATCCAGTTATTTCATTACAGAGCTTATGGCGACGCATAATGGTATTATGACGTCAGAATATAACGCGTCGGCCTGTTGTCCTTGACTCCGGGCCAATATACGAAAATATTGACTGGAGCAACTACTAGATTTAAATAGACACTTAAATGAATGAGGTATAATATAGGGTATTATTTGGTATATGATTTAGCTTCACTATTCTGTGTATATCTAAATTTATCTTGTAATATTTGCAGGTAACTGTACAGCAGGACAGTTCTTATCTAACAGTGCTTGTGTAGATTGTCCAGTGGGATCTTACCAGCCAGATAAATGGCAGACGTCCTGTCTACCCTGTCCACAATTCAGGACCACACTGACCACTGGTGCATTCAGCATAAGCATGTGCTACTGTAAGTATCTTATAAACCTTAATAATAAGATAGCCTCTACATTTTTGGCCGGATTGTGAAACAAAATCCGGGTTATGAAATGGCGAAG
>JACSZP010005437.1:0-11223 GCA_016161895.1 Pinna nobilis | reverse complement strand
GTTTGTTTTAAAATGAAGTCAATAAGTTGAAAAGCATAAAAATGAGAAGAGGGGTGTTAATCCTGAATACCGATATATTTTAGGCTCATATAACCCACTGCAGCAGTCATAAAAATGTGAATAACTGATACACAGTTTTAAAAATGTATGACTTGAATAGAGAATGCTATGTATGAGACAAGATTACATGTAAACTTACAGGTATGTACCATCTCCTCAAATACATGTATATGTTTATATATACATGTATACAAGTTCTTCATTCCATAACTTTTTTTGTACAAAATGTACCTGTCACTATTTTTATTTTATAGATCTTAGAGCTGATGACATCAAAGTGACTTCAACATAGAATAGCTAGTACATGTGTAGGTACTGGTAGTAAATGCGAAAATATAAAAAAAGATTACTTTTGTTTTCTGTTGTCAGTTGAAAAAAAGTGAGTCTGACTCTCTGAGACATCTACTTAATTTGTAGGATTGCATATGTTTATTTCAATCATATTTTAATGCTTTCAGTTGGCCCTGATCCAGACCAACTCCATCATCAGAGCACTGAAGGAGCTGAATCCAGACCTTACCTTTGAAGTTGGTGAGTGCATCAAACTCTAATCGCTTTAGGTCTTTAGTTTAAAATTTCCCTCAAATCTAAATATATGTACATGTGCAGGGCTCGAATTTAGCACTGGCCCGCTCTCCCATGGCCAGTAAATAATGTATTAGCCAGTAGTTTTTTTTCAGAACTGGCCCTGTTGTCCAGTAGAATTCAGAAAACAAAGGCTTATCTGAATGCTTAAATTATGCCTATTTAAATTTACCAAAACGATCTATTCCATTTTTATCACAAACCTAAAGTGTCTTGTCATTTAGAATGTATACATATATCACCTAAGAAAAATTTCTTTAATGTTTTTTTTTTTTATATGGGTCACTAAACTTTTGGTGGGGCCAGTAAATTTTTCAAGCTACTGGCCCTGCAGACAACTTAAGAAAAAGGGTTAATTTCTAGCCTTGTGGCCTGTTCTCAGCATGCACAGCCACTGAGAAGCAAGTGATCTTTAACATGCCGACAAACATTGAGACATGGAACCTCAGTTTCTATGGTCTCATCTGAAGGACAAGAAAACCCAAGTATGGCCCTTGCGAAGGATTGAACCCATGACACAAAGATCTAAAGGTGAGCATTCTCTGGCTGAGCCATGACGACTCTTCATTATAAATTTTGCAATTTCTCAAAGCACATGTACTCAGACTATGTCCATACCTCCTTTAATTTTCTTCCTTAGGGCTCCATAATTAATCAGCCCATAGACCTCCTGTATATCTTTCTTAACATCTGTAAAAACAAAAACAAGTTTTACTAGAATTCTAAAATACATGCTGCGGAATTTTTTTTTCAACAGATTCTACTTTTGAGATCTTCCATAAGCACACAACCATTACAATGTCAGAGTTCAAGGTCACTAGGTCAAATGCCTTGGTACCAAAATGTAGCATTGATATGGTGCGGGTATGTATCAAATGTGAAAGCTCTATTACTTATACTGGAAAAGAAAACTGCCTTCAAGACTTTTTCTTGCATGCAAAATTTACTTTGAGCATAATCTATGGTAGATTTAGCCATTTATCTAACAAAAAGATGAACGCATGAATACACTGAAACTTTTATGAACCAAACAAAGCAGAATGAAAGAGGGATTATCAAATGGACAGATGACAAACATTGTGTTATAGTCAAAACCCTTCCAACACTATAGACCAAAATGGACTGGTCTAAGACAATAGAAAAGAGCATACCATTTGGATACTTAGGGTTGAAAGGGTTAAATATCCCATTTTTGCCTATGATAGTTGATCCAATTCTCAGAGCAAAATATGTTACTCAAATACTCGGAAGAAAAACACTGGCTCATGGAAGTATGGGAATCTTCCCATAATCCTTACTTTATCTGTGTACCCTATAATCATGAAATGGACTTGTCCACTCCTTGTTCTGGATCATTCTGGCTTGAATTTCAGGGGAGGAAGGTATACTTACCGCTGCTGATGTCAATGAACTTGGAAATCTTATGCCATGTTCTGTAGTAGAAGTGTCTCACTTGATCTTTATTCTTAATCAAGCCTGGAGGGACTCCTTTTTTCTTACACTTCTGGTTTATCCAATTCTGGATGAAGTCAAAATCCTTTCCGGCCTATAAAAAGAAAATTAAAAGTGATGTCATATACCAATATCAACATATTATTTTCAATACCGTGAAATGTGCTCTTTCCACACAAATACCTTTTTGTTTGCATTTTCTTTGTTTGATAATCTTTAAACTATATCCGGAATTTATTTTTCACTGCTAGGTATTTAAGTGTCACCATGTGACTGTCAGAAATAAAGTTTCACCAGGAGGCCTTAGCCGGAAGGGTTCTTTAACATGTTGACACAGTTTGGCTCTGGCTCGAACTCCGGACCTCTCGATTTGAAGACTAATATGCTAACCACTAGGCCACGGTGGCCCCTGGTGGTAGATAAAGATAAGTTATTCAAAATGTTGCTAACTCAAGATGTTGTTGTATTGCTGTTTTACATCCCATTCAAGAATATTTCACTCATACGGAGACGTCACCATGTGCCGGTGAAGGTTAACAAATTTTGCCTATGCTCGGTAATTATGGTCGTAGAGCAGGGAGGGTTCTTTAAGGTGCCAACACCTACTTTGATATGGGACGGTACCTCAATTTTTATTGTCTCATCTGAAAGACAGGGATGGCCAACTGTTCAGTGGCGCTGTGCGAATTTGAACCCATGACCCTTTGATTCGAAGTTGAACATGCTAACCACTCTAACTCAAGAATCTTTCAATGACTTGGCTACTATATACTCTGGTAAAGACAACCAATCTTCCACATGCCCATGACCTCAATTATAACCAAAAGATCAACATGCTAGCTGTGCCACAACACCCCCCCCCCCCATCCTAAAATTACTTTACCTCAAACAATGCTTCAAAAAATGTGCACTTGTCTTCAAGGCTCCAGAGTTCCCATTGCCTCTTGGTTTTTGTTTCAGGTGTATTGGTTTTGGTTTCTTTTGGTACTGAAAAGTAAATAACATTCATGACAAGAACTTCTATATTATTTTTTGTATCATTAAGGCCAAAAATAGAAAATTGTTTGTTTGATGTAACCTGACCGACTTGCGTACAAAAACTAAAAAACACCAACCCAAATTTTTATTTTTTTCTTCTTTGTTTTGTACATAATTTTTTTTTTATCATGAAAAAAATATGGAATCCAGAACAGTCTGATTTACACTTTAGAAACCGCCTCAGTTTGCTTCTGTCAAACTGTTTTCATTTTAGTGAATCCCAAATATAAAAAGTTTAATATTCATGTGTTCATGATTTAGTTCATGGCACTTTATTGCACAAGCATCTTTTGGAAAGGTTTTAAAAAAAAGCTTTCAAAAATCTGGGTAGGGTTACATCAAACAAACAATTTTTTATTTTTGGCCCAACGTTAAGTGCCTTAATCCCACCGTACTGAAATAAACTCTGGATACTAATTGACTATATCATATACATGTAGCAGTAATTAACATGCCAGGTCTTGATACTGATGCCTGATCAATATCTGGGTCAATATCCTCGGTGATGATGTGTATTGATTTTCCCCCCACGGTACCACTACGGGCTATAAATAACAAAAAATCAATCATATCATTACTTTTGAAAGAATTAAGAATCAGAAAACGTTTGTGCTACTTGATTTCATTTACATGTTCCACTCAGAAATGGTTTCATATCATTGAGTAAACATGGGTGTCAACGTCTACCACACACCTTTACAGGCTTTACGGCCCTCCACCTCCCCCCCTCCCCATCCAAGAAAAATTAACAAATGAAATACTTAAGTATTCAAATGACTTAAGTAATACTAAAATGAATATCAATATAAAACAAAAAACTGGCTCATCTCTAATCCTACAAGTGTGTCAATTACTCAAATATGACTGAAGTACATGTGTCCCTAATTGAGGATAAATACCATTTCAAAATAATTACTGTCAAAACAAACAGCAATGGATAAGTTTAACAATTATTATTAAAATCACACAGGTAAAATGAAATTATAAAAAGATGGCACAAGATTTGATAAATATCAATTTTAGATGACCATTGAGTCTCCTCTTGTTTCACATTGTTACAATTTTATCATTTATAAGTGTTGTGTCAAAAGACAGACCAGGGCCTAGTGGAGTAAAACTCAATTTCATTTCTGTCTGCAAGTTGAAACATTTGAAATCTAGTGAAATATATGAGTACAATCCAGCAAGCAAAGAAATAAAACACCATTTAGATCTACTGATTATAAGGTATATTTACTCTTGTGCACTAAGCATGACACAGTGATACATACCTAGAAACCTACTGTGTATGACTAGATCTGTTCATCTGTTGTAGCAATTATTTTTTGAAATATATATAAAAAAACCACAAGAATAATTCTGACTCAATTAATCTTATAGGGCCTATAGATATATATCTAGGTCTAGATCTAGGCCTACAACACAAAATAAAAGTAGGCCTACGTTCTATCTGATAGGCTACCAGCCAAAAGTATCAGATTTCACTTTCATTTTAACCACAACAAAAAGTAAATATGACCAGATATATTTGGGATTGAATGCATACTTGTTTTCTTGACTGGGGATTCCGGTGGACTGTACTCCCGTTTGGGCTTCCTGACGACTCTTGACCTTGTAAACGCCCCTACTCGCGGGACGTCTTGGCCTTTTGTACTGCCGGTAACTGGACCTGCGAGCACTGGATCCTGTTTAACTATCTTCTGTGGTTTCTCTTGCCCTTCGTTTTTGCCTCCTCCTTTTGAGCTTTTTTCATCGTTCACGTCATCACACTGGTCAATCGACATCCTACAGTCACAAACAGTTATAAATAAACAGTTTATTGAAACAAAATTATTCCTATTGAAACGTACAAACCAAAATTCAATATGGCTGCCGTGTTTTATTAACCGATATCATCAAATACGATAGGCATGATAAATGCGATACAAAACTCATTTGCATAATCATAGCTACTGTAACACTCTCTTCTGACGCAAAAGAATGTATCTCCATCATTTAAAACCCGAATAAACGATATTTAAGCGACTAACTTTGTTGTTTTGTTTACAGCTCTTTTCGGATAGCGAGACAAAATGGCGGTCAATTTTCCTTCGAGGTGAAAAATATACTTACCTGTTTCCTCTATTTTCTCGCTCGTTTCCATCGCCCTGGCCTGAATTCCTTCTTCTTTTTAAAGGCATAGGTAAATTAAAATCTTTTACATGTTTAAAAAATGTGTGATCCCCTCATTCGAAGCACAGAACGAGATAATAGTGTAGCCTAAACTGCAAGCACTTTCGCCGACAAAACCTTGTAAGATGCCAGTTTCGTCACGTTCAACTTTGAGATGAAGATAGTCGGCAATTTATTTTTTGGTTCAGAAACCCTCAAATTATATCTAAATTGGGTAGAAAAACATAAATTACGATGTTTCAATTTATTTTTTGTTCTTTAAAAGTTACAGAATACGGTTTATCCAAAGTTATTTATTTTTCCAAACATGAAAAAATTGTCTGGTCATGTGACATGACTATCCAGTTAAATCATACCAATTTACTACTAAAAAGATCTTTTTATTTTTCTTATAAAAACTCTACATAAAACAAATCCATACTCTTATTACCAAAAATATCTGAAATTATTACACCTCATTGAGTTTTCAACGCCCCCCTGGGTATTATTTCATTTAACAAAGGCCTTTTTAAATACTCATCATTGAAATTGACAAAACACATTCAAGAACCTTCTATAAAATTTTATAATTTCCTAATAAAACCGTTTGAACTATTAGAGTAAACAATTTATCCCAAAATATGGTCCAAACTACAAGTAATTTTTTGTTTCATGTAAAATTTATCTAATTTAAAGTCAGACTAGGCCCTAGATGTGAAATAGATCTACTTCATCAGTCATGGTACACGTGCTCCTAATTCTATCATTTTGAATTTACTCGTTCGAATAACATGAATATAATTCAACTTGACTAAAAGATTAATTAAAGTTATCCTTTGAACTCGTTATCATTGTTGTATTCGGAATCCCATAACTTTCTTTGATTTGAAATTTTCGTTGGTAGTTCTGAAATGACAGCTCTGCTCTCTATGCATGCCTAATTCGCAAATTATCGAGAAATTAGACAGTTTACAAAAGAAGTAAAACTGAAGTCTTGGAGGAAATAGCTATTAAGTCCCATTCAATTTCTGGTATACTAAAACACAGAACATGAAAGCCCCACTGCACTGAATCGTGTTTATAAAAAATTCAATGTAAACATTACCTCGTGTTTATGTTGATATAGGATATTATGGCGGGAATCAAAATGTGGAATCCCGCTTTTTGATTGGTCGACTAGACCATGTGAAGGGAAAACTCCTTATGTCGTAAAATGTTTACCTGCCATCGCAAAAATTTTAACAAAAAGAAATTTACGGAAAATTATCTTTTATTATCGATAATTTGTAGTTTCCGAAGCGATGTCATCATTTATTTTCAATGCCTATAAATTTTTCTCTGAGCTGCTAAGTTCAAAGTTCAAAGTGTAATTTCTATTTTAGTAAATAATGCACGAGGACTGTTATTATCCTCAGAACAAGACTTAAATAATAATATCATGATAAGTTTAAATATTTATTGAAATAAACATCACAAAACGGGGTGAAATATTTCCGAAACGGAAAATTAGTGGGTCATTCCTACGGCGATAATGTGACGTCACCGGAATTCGTGAACTATTCGAACAGCGCAGGTCTTGAAGTTGGTGATCAAGGGAAAATCTCGACCGGCTTTTGATTTAGTAGAAAGAAACTTGTGAACTCTTTAATATTCAGTAGAAAAGCAAAATGACGACAACAAAATTGTTTCAAGGGTTGAACGAGGATTCAAAGCCGTCATCTAGGTTAGTTTAAAGAGAGTGAAATACTGAATTATGATAAACAACTCCGACATTCTTGTGTCAAAATTCAAGTCATTTGCACAATCCCAGATGCATTCATGCCTACCATGAAATCTCACATTAGCGCGATAGGTGTTGCAAATTAAATCCGGACTTTGAAGTTACGGCTTCAAAATTTAAGAAATGTATCATGCGAAATTGGTGATTTTGCTTGGTAAGAAATCGATAGTATCGCCCTTCTAAACGCTACATAAACAGCCCTATCACAAGTATCAATATCATTCGATTGTAAATGTGTTATTGTCGTTATCATGGTAACCGGTATATTTTGCTGTTGTTAGATTTGTCCATTACCCCCTCTAAACCCAGTGGTATACATTTTCAACCCTCTGTGTAATTTGAAATTGGACAACAAAGAAGTACATGTGTTGTAATTTTAAAAGTTTCAATGCCATTGGCATTTGCAAGTGTAGCTTGAAATTTTAAATTTAATAGGCTTACTACCCTTTGTAGTTGGTAGATCTACACAGAGACGTATATAACACAGAGACTGGTATCTTCATATTCTCTCTATTGATTCGTCGTTCGCGACGGAAGTGACAATCAGTGCCTTTCATTGTTAACAAAAATGGATAACTTATTTACCCTGGTGTTCCGCACGCTCTTTTGAAAGATGAGATTTCTATGCTTGCCCGTATTCAGTCAATCACGATTTATTGAGTCCCTATTTGCATCAAAATGTGTTTTTATACAACTGTTATTAATGCTTAACTGTTTGACGCAAATTGGCAGAGTATTTCGTCCTTTACTTTTCTACAAAAGCCTGTTCTCGTCTAGATAGTTGAGAACAATAGCGGGCTTGTGATCACGAGAGAGTTTGATAGGCCGCTAGTCTCTTTGTTATGTATGTCTCTGATCTACATGAAGTTTTCAAATGAATAATATATCAGGACATTGAATTGCTCCCCTATGCATTATAACATTCTTGGTAATTGTACAAATCATAATTTGAAAAGTTAATCATGATAAAAAGCAAATGGGTGTGTACAGGTACTGTATACCATAGAATTTCAGTTTCTGAAAGGCCTGAGTTCTATCTTTGGATATGGACCTTTGGTACATGGACTGTAGCCTGCACAGCCAGGTAACACCTTCTGCAGTCTTCAGGATTGAAAGCTCTTGAAGTGATGAATATTTAAGTCTACAAACCAAAGACATTAAAGTCTTGAGGCCAGTATCTGTGAATAATAAATATACATTCACCCGAGGCATTTGTTAAGTGGTCATTTCAGTTCGGGGGAATGTTTCTTCCTCTGACTTGCCAACCATGATAAACTTCTATGGGAAATTTTTTTTAAATCCTATGGGGGATGCTCTAAAAAAATTCCAAAGGATTGAAAATTTAAGTTATTGATAGGGAGACGCATGTTCAGAGATTTCAGTTGCAAAGTAGAGAGTCTCCTTATTTATGGGAGAGACTGGACAAATATGTCTCTTGCTTGGTGCGCAATTGTAATACAGCTCCCACAATCATTATTAAAAGCAGCAAAGACATTGCTAATTATCATATGATTAGATTAAATGTACAATATTCAATTCAACTAAGCCGCTATTTTGAACCATTGGCATACCTTGATTCTGAACTACATGTACATGAAAGCTAATATTCACAAAACAGTGTTAGACCTACATGAATTGTAAAATGTAGATTACCCAAAACTTGAAATGTTTAGTCAATTTTAATGATTTGATCCTTTCAACAAGTAAATAATAAGTTGACTTCTTCTGTTTCTGACCCCAACACCTTAAAACTGTTAGAACTGTCAAGTTACACTGTAAATTAAGGTCTAGCCTGCAGGTACTTTTTGTCCTAATTGCATAATCACTTACTTCAAATTAACTTATCTGTTGCCTATAGCTGGATCACTCATTCTGCAAAATTTATAGTAGATGTCGTGCAAAGACACCTTTTTAATGCTTCATAAAAATTCTTTGATCCAATCAAAATTAAGAGTCAATTTAGGGTGGGAACTGAAATAGTAAAATCCTGCCCCTTACGACAATGTTTTGATAGCCATCAGTGTAATGGAAATCTTCACACCTACCTGGGGTGACACCTGGCTACGATAACTGTAATTATATCTGTCTAAATCACTTTGACCTCAGGCATTGATAATTAAGACTATTTATGATCATTACATGTACCGTATGCAGGGTTTCAATTTTTTTGCTCAAAAACTAGCCAAACTGAATTTGAGCCAAATGAATTTTAAGAGGCAAAATAATGGTTATCTAAAGTAGTCAGAGAGATGACAAGATTTTACCCGGTACCTGTATTTTATCAATATATTGCCACAAGGATGCTTTTCCTCCGACTGTATCACAATAATCTGCGATATCATTTTAGCAAAAAAATTAGCCAAAAACAATATTTTTGAGCCAGTTTCTAAATTTTAAGCATTTTACTCAAATTTCACTATGTGGCACGAACCCTGGTACCTACTCTTTTGGTTTCTACAACTCTGTACAAGAGCAGAATTTAGCATTTTTGTCAATGTGTCCTGCTGGTTAGTACCTGTACAACTATTTGTACTTAAAACAAGTTTTACTAGTCCTAACACACATTAACTAGTCACAAAAAAGTTCAACAAAGAACTTAAGAAGAATATTATTACCCTGTTTATACAGTAGGCCTATCACTTTTCCCACTACATTTCATTGAAATAGGAAATATTGTAATACATGAGAAAATTTAAAATATTGATAAGGAATCTGTACTTTCTCATTGTCCTTTGGTCAGCTTTATTTTTACAATTCACATCAACCAGACCCAGGGCTCGAAATTAGCACTGGTTCGCTGGCCCCAGGCCAGAATTTAATCCATTGGGCCAGTATATTTCTCATCTGAACTAGCAAGGTTGTCCAGTAGAAGTTCAGAAAAGAAAATTTTTTAATGTGGACCAGTATATTTTTGGTGGGGTCAGTAGACTCTTTAAGCTACTGGGCCTAGGAAAAAGGATTAATTTCGAGCCCTGAGACTAGGAGTGACCTGGTATAACTCTGACGAATCCACTGATGATATCTCTAGTCTCTAGTCTGTCATTTTTGCTCTTGAATTGCTGACAATGTGATCTTAATAACCTTGATTGACTTACTATATATACTTTGTTGTTCTATGTCAAACACGATATTCTTTCACTTATATGGAAATGTTACCAACAAAGGACAACAAATTTGGCATTTATATGTTAAGCACTTTCAGCCATTGAGTAGTTATGGTTCCTCCACTTGCTGACATTTACTGTAGTTTCTCTATTTCTAAGAGTTACCATTAAACATTAGGCCTACTTTGATCTTGACATTTCACTGTGAAATAGATTGTAAAACATCTATCTCAGCAATCTTTCGAATGCATCACAAGAGCATCAGTGTTTCACTAATACATATCTTTATTGTATCATTACTTTTGATTTCAACTGCTCTTTGGCAGGGTGATGCATCCTCCTGGGGGTGGATCAAGCAATATCTTTGGCAATGAAGAGCCTCAGCAGAGGGCAGGTCAGAAAAAAGGTCCAACCCACTCAAATATATTTGGTGATACTGAACCTGACAGACAGGACGAAAAAGTTGGAAAGAGGCGTGGCGGTCCCCCAGACAACTCAAGAGACAATGTTTTTGGTGGGTCTACTGTGGAGGATAAGACAAGAAATGACTACAAACGCAGAGGACAAGGTAACATTAGCTTGTTTGGAATAATTTTGTGTTTAACCTTTTCAACCCTAAGTGTCAAAATGGTGTGATATTTTCTATTGTCGTAGACTAGTCCATTACGGTCTGTGGTGTGGAAAGAGTAAATTAGAAATGATTAGTGGGAGTAACAGGCCTAGTTCAGTAGTTGACAATGATAAATCATAGGGGTAAGGTTGTACACTGAGGCAAAGTCAAATCACTTTGTAATATTTGTAGCCAAGTGTTTGTAGATGTATATAAGCACAGCCCCATAGAAAAACTCAGCATCACCATTTCAAGATTTATTTATTTTAACATGTTTAAAAAATAATTGAATTAGGCTACTACTTCAATTAGTTTTCCTGAATTCTGACTATTATTGGGTGGTTGCCTTGATATAATTTCTACCCCCTTTTCAAACTTGGCATTTTTTTTTTTAAAATTTGTTGTTTTTTGTTTAGGAGAAATTCTGGATCTTTAATTTTGTT
>JACSZP010005435.1:3902-16843 GCA_016161895.1 Pinna nobilis | reverse complement strand
TCCTATTTACAAGTTCGACCCCCCTGGAAAATATCGACCCCCACCCCCCGAAAATCCTGAATCCATGCATGGAAGTTATCTATAAACATTTTTGTGAGCTTCAAAAATATTTGTATATTCTTACATTGTACTTTGTTTCATAAAATTGTGAGATCTGCTGACAAAAATTAACATTCCGTTGATGGTCGAACTGGAGAGTTACCTGGATCTTATCAAAAGCATTGCAAAAACCAATGGTTCTGGAGTGTGACGTTAAACAACAACGCAACAACAACGCAAAAAGCAATGGACAATTCAAGTTATCTGCCCCTAGTTTTTATACTGCTAGTTGCCACTTTGAGTGCCACGGGTCAAAGTTTACCCTGAATTAAAGTGCCAGTAGAATCAGAAGCTCTTGGATATTGGTCTCCGCGTAGAAAAGTTTTTAATTTGCATCTTAATATTTTCTAGAAAATTAATTTCATTTATGATGGGGATATTTTCAAAGTTTGATTAGGAGATATGACCTTAGGAAGATTTTAACCGACATTTTTTTCTGATATTAAGCAGATTTGTTATTGATAAATCTTGTGAATTTTTTATTAAATGATGCATAAGACATTTTTCGGCTCATATATTGAAGAAAAAAAAGCTTTCTGTCTGCCATATTTTAAGCCATATTGCCAGATGTGTGTAAATGATATCTACTTAATCCGTAGTAGTCTTTTTCCTTCTCTTTTACAATCTAAGTACATATCAGTACATGTATGTGATTAAAAAAGTTATCATTTTTGAATTTTCACCTTTCATATTTTCAGGAATTGTGTTCAATGTATGTATAGAAGTGTACAAAAACAGGAAAAAGTTGTTCAACTAAACTACAAAATGTGTGATTTAACCTGCCTTAGCAATCCATTGAATCAAAGGACTACTTGTTTCATATGACCTAAATTTATGATTCAAAAAATGGCTTTTTACTTATACAAATAACTTGAATTTCGTGACCAGTGTGCTCCTTCCATTTCAGGGTCTTTTAAAACAGATTAAACTGTATCTGTTGGTTTGTTTTTGCTTTAAGCCAAAGACAACATTCTGAAGGAAAATGAAGTTCTGCAAAAATGTCTGAATTTACAGTACAGTCCTGGTGCTGAAAAGTTCAATTAACTATCATAATGAAAAATTACATGAATGTCATCAATGAAATCAATGAAAACAGTCTGTATCTGTGGGTGTATGTGTGTCATAGTTCAAAAGGTCAACAATAATGAATTCACCTGAGTAATGGAGGGAGTCATGAACACTGCAAATATGTATACATTATGATTAGAATCAAGCCTGATGAATTCTTAGTCATAAAATCACTTAGTTTTGATATTTATCTTACAACGAAGGCTTAAATGTTTAAACAGCTATACAGTAGCCCAAAATTTATTTATCTTGGCAGTATTCTTAATTTATCATCTTTCAAACTTTTTTATAGCATTATTTATTTGGTAGCACCAAAACATGCTGATCAATTCATCATGAGGAAGTATGCCAGTGGGATATCAAGTTTCATTAAAATTTCTGCTGGGTTTCTGAAGTAGTTGAAAATGTGAAACAGTTACGGACAGACAAAAGGACAACATGTGGTGTG
The DNA here is from genome assembly GCA_016161895.1 of Pinna nobilis. Taxonomy (NCBI): domain Eukaryota; kingdom Metazoa; phylum Mollusca; class Bivalvia; order Pterioida; family Pinnidae; genus Pinna; species Pinna nobilis. The sequence goes on along the minus strand of JACSZP010005435.1, from coordinate 15,228 downwards.
CTATGTCAACAGCTCACTGAAGCCTTTGTTCCTGTGTAAAATTAGGCATCAGTATTTACAGAACCCTCATTGCTAAATGGCCATAAGTGTTCAGGCCAAATTTCTTGCACTTCAGCGACATTGGCGATTTCTTCATATAAGTATAAGATTTTTTATTAGGACATTTAACAACACGCAAACAACCAACACTATACCCCTAGTGTGTGTTTCATTAGCACTATACAGAATAATTGTAGACTGTCAACTTGGCAATGTAATTTTTTTAAGAAGCAGTTGTTGTTGCGTTGTTGTTTAATGTCCCACTCAAGAATATGTCACTCATATGGAGACTTCACCGTGTGTCGGTGAAGGGCAACAAATTTTGCCTAAGCTCGGCACNNGCCAACCGCAGAGTGGCACTGTGCGGATTCCAAACAAGGACCCTTCGATTCAAAGTCTAACACGCTAACCACTCGGCCATGGAGGCCCCTTTTTTTAAGAAGTATATTATCAATAGTTAATAATCAATTACCATTTTGGGCTTATAAGTCAAAAACATTTCAGAACACTAAAATAAGAATTCACTAATGTATTTATTATATAATGAACTGTGCATCTATCTTGTACAATGTGTAAACCTAAAGATATTGTTCACTGATGACACATAGCTTTTTTCCTTATTCATCATTTTTCACAGAAAAATGAAGCAAATTAAAGTTTCTTCCACATTCAGCAAAACCTGATTTAATGACCACCTGTGAACAATGACGCCCCTGGTCATACAGATTTTATTGTACAGTAGAATCTGGCTATTCAGACCACCAAAGTGACCGCCTAAAATTAGTCTGAGTAGTGAGGTGGTCTTTTCAATGAGGTTGAAAAAGTCTAAGAAAATGGTTCAGAGATTAAAATTTGATGGTGTAAATTACAAGATGATCTTGTCCCTGAGGTTGCTTAAAGACTTAGTTTTATTGTATATATGTCTTTTACATTCATTTACAGCCTTAAGTATCATTAAATTATAGAGATTCGATATTAACGAGAAATTGTCTTGATTTAGAACAACTAAATCAAATGTCTCCTTTTCCACAGAATGAAAGCGTAATGTGGTGTTTTTTAAGAAAGAGCAATAACTCTGCAATTAAAGGCATGATCCCTAATTTTTTTTATGACATATCGTCTTGATGTCATAATCATGAATAGCAAATATTATCATTCTATCTCAAATACATAGTTATGTTCTAGACAGTAGTTTTTATACAAAAGGGAAATAACTCAGCAATTAAAGGGCCAATCCCTATAATTTTATTCATGACACATCGTCTTGATGTCAGAACCATGTATACTGAATATTATCATACTATCTCAAATACATTGATACATTTTAGTTATGCTCTGGACAGTATTTTTTAACAAAGGGCAATAACTCTACAATTAAAGGGTCGATCCCTGAAATTTGATCATGACACATCGTCTTAATGTCATTATCATGTATACCATATATTATCATCCTATCTTAAGTACAAAGAGAGTTATGTTCCGGACACGAATTGACTGGAAGAACAAGAACAAGAAGAAATTCGTACAAAAACAATATGTCTCCCTTCAAAGAAGGGGATACATAATTATCATACAGACTTACAAGCAGAGAAGAGAACTGAATATATGATGAACACAACTATAATACATGTACCCTGGGTCTATCAAACTACAGTACTTGATACAGTGGAACCTGTCTTGAGAGAATACTCATAAGAAAACATCTTTTTAAGAAGTTATATACAGTCGAGCCTCATTAATCCGGACGCCAATAAGCTGTATGTTTCAACATCGGACATCATTTGCTGGGGGCAGAACTTTTAAATTTAATTTGACATTATGAAAAGTGTGCTTCAGTAATCTGGATGCTTCATTAGCCCAAATATTTTGACTGGGAACAAAGGTGTCTGGATAAATGAGGCCCCACTGTAAATAAAACCTTTCATTAAAGACCACCTTTCTTGAAAGACCACATTTACATGGCAGAAGGGTAGTCTCTTAAGAGAGGTTCCACTGTAGTCCTAATGAAATTACCTGTATGATACCTGTGAATATGAAGGTGTGTCAATTACTAAAAAACACAAAAATCCCTGAAAATATCAAATCCATACTTACTGGGTGCATTACAAAGTTCTTGTCACCACAAGGAAAAATATCGCTTGCGCAAAAAAGAAAGTAAATATTGATAAAACAAAAACACAGCAAAACATCTCAGCAAAACTACATCTTCCCAGTTCTATGGACATAGATGTAAAAATGGATTCGACAAAATTAATTAATAATTCAAACATTTGATCAATAATGCACCAAAACTTGTGACCAGCCCAACATATTGCACTGTATTAATGCATTAGTAATTTAGTCATATTGGAATTAAGGACGAGTTGTACCAAGTTGTACTACATGTTTATGTACAGAATGCATCAGAGGTAAAACATTATAATTTATTCGTGAGCACATACATATTCATGAATCTAATATATACCTGACAACTCAAAAACTACCTGGAATGTGGGAGGCAAGTTATTGGAAAAACGAAAATAGATGTAAATGTCATATTTATGATAAATATATACAATAATGGAAGAAAAAAATAAGAGCAGAAACAAAAACCATAGTTAAGACTAGATACATTTTATATTAAACCATTATCTTTCTCAGAAAATTCATTGAAATTAAGGTGATTTTGATCATTTTCATTTCATAATCATCTTTGAAGTATATGGACAGTCAAAGTGACCCTCTGGTTATAAAATTTATCTTGTATGCAGAGGGCCCTGGGTTAGAATCAGGGCTGCAAAAATGCCAATCCTGATTTTTTTTAGTCATTGTAATTACAAAAAAACCAACAAAATAACAATAATATGTTCATAAAGGTAGCTAATCTTCCAAGACCAAGTTCTTAAAAATCAAGGCAAGGCTCAATGTTGACTTCATCAATTTATTTCACTGCACCCACTCAATAAACCGCCCATGAACAGGTATTCTAGGTGGGCAGTTATTTGAGGTCAATCATTTACAGACGGACTGGTCAGAAGGCACAGTACAAAAGTGAGTGAAAAATATTGAGTCCATGGTCAGTATGGTTGGCATTAAATTTTGAGTTAATCTGGTGTATGAGGCTAGTTAAAGTTGAAATCGTGCTACCCAACCTGTTATTTCTTTACCAAGCTTGCATCATAATACATTGCTTTCGATTTAGCCTCCCCCTACCCCAGTTGGTAGATTTTGGTAGGTGTTAACATGATAAAAGAAAAAAACTACTATTAAATGAACTCAACATTCTTTTGATGCTATTGCTTTACCCTTGTCCAAACACAACCTGTATTTTTGGTACATTAACCATTTTCCCTCTATATACAAATACATACCCTGTTTTAAAAACATGGAGTGGTGAGATACCACTTGAATTTGTCAAAGGAGCAGCTAATGTACAATATGATAGCAAAATGAGTTTTACTGTATATAGAGTTATTTTCACCCTAATTTACTTCCAAATGGTTTCATCCCCTTCTAAATTCGTCCATTTTTACCAAAGTTTTTTTTATCAGTGAATTGACCATTTTGAATGAACACAGTTTTAAATAGTACCACTGATGATGATGGCGAAAGGGATGAAAATAAAATAGACCCAGTTGCACAATACTTTTATTTTTTCTTAAATTTAACAGAACTACTCATGGTTAAATTTGTAATTGTGGCAACACTGAAATAAAGTTTTATGACTCAACTCAAAATTCACTAAGAAAACAATTCTGTAATAGAGCTAAACCATGATGTTTTAGCGGACTGCAAGCTAAAATTTTACTTGTAGTTAGTGGCTAACTTCAAGTTAATTTTACAATGCATCGTGTAACTGGGTCCTGGTCTATTTATTATAACAGACATTGAACTCTTAAGTGTAAGATTGAGTAACAGACTAACAAATGACTTTGAAGTTTTTGTTCATTGACTTTTACATCCTATTTACAAACAAACAACTAATTAGAGTTCTGTATGTTTATGACTATCTATACTAGTGAAGTTGAACTTCCATATATCTGTTGAGAAAGCAGAATTCCAGTCCCTCAAAAAGATGTCCTCGAGCTGTTGACGAATGTGCCCGTTGCCATGGTTAAGAGGCACCTTCCTCTCTTGATTTACAATAAGGCCTATTCCAGCTGTGTCTATGAAGTAATCACCTGACCAGTTTGATGTACCTACAAAAATAATGCAAATGTCTCAATATGAAATGGGATCTAAAGATAATTAATACAAAATTAATATCATAAAACTTTATACAGGACGCATCCAATATTTATAAGTTATAGACTGAACATGGAGGAATAAACCCTCACAAGGTCTACATAGTACACAATATCGAGCTTGTGAGGTCCTTTTTACCAGGTAGACTAAGAGTAAGCTAATTAATTCTTCTATATTTGGTCTATAACCTTTTTATTACCCCTTTGTATGTCAGTTATCAACTTTTTCGTTGTTCAGTTCCAATATAACCAATCATCAACAGCAGAAGAAGCATGAATGTCGGCCATGTTGGCTTGCGTGAATGACATTATAAAAAGTAGTCCCCATAAAAAGACTTTAGTGATATGTTGGCATCCTATTTCAAGTGGTGGCCAAAAAAACTGTCTACAGCAATACTGGGAAAAAACCATCATCCTGTTCCTTACGTATATAAATCATTGTGTCTACCTCTTTCCTATATAAGTTGTCTTGTCTGTTTCTTACCTATATAAGCTGTCTTGTCTGTTTCTTACCTATATAAGCTGTCTCGTCTGTTTCTTACCTAAATGTAAGCTGTCTTGTCTGTTTCTTACCTATATAAGCTGTCTTGTCTGTTTCTTACCTATATTAGCTGTCTTTTCTGTTTACCTATATAAGCTGTCTTGTCTGTTTCTTACCTATATTAGCTGTCTTGTCTGTTTACCCATATAAGCTGTCTTGTCTGTTTTCCTATATAACCTGTCTTGTCTGTTTACCCATATAAGCTGTCTTGTCTGTTTCTTACCTATATAAGCTGTCTTGTCTGTTTCTTACCTATATAAGCTGTCTCGTCTGTTTCTTACCTAAATGTAAGCTGTCTTGTCTGTTTCTTACCTATATAAGCTGTCTTGTCTGTTTCTTACCTATATTAGCTGTCTTGTCTGTTTACCTATATAAGCTGTCTTGTCTGTTTCTTACCTATATTAGCTGTCTTGTCTGTTTACCCATATAAGCTGTCTTGTCTGTTTACCTATATAAGCTGTCTTGTCAGTTTACCTATATAAGCTGTCTTGTCTGTTTCTTACCTATATTAGCTGTCTTGTCTGTTTACCCATATAAGCTGTCTTGTCTGTTTACCTATATAAGCTGTCTTGTCTGTTTACCCATATAAGCTGTCTTGTCTATTTCTTACCTATATAAGCTGTCTTGTCTATTTCTTACCTAAATGTAACAATCTTGACTGTTTCTTACCTATTTAAGCTGTCTTGTCTGCTTCTTACCTATATAAGCTGTCTTGTCTGTTTCTTACCTATATTAGCTGTCTTGTCTGTTTACCTATATAAGCTGTCTTGTCTGTTTCTTACCTATATAAGCTGTCTTGTCTATTTCTTACCTATATAAGCTGTCTTGTCTGTTTCTTACCTATATAAGCTGTCTTGTCTGTTTCTTACCCATATAAGCTGTCTTGTCTATTTCTTACCTATATAAGCTGTCTTGTCTATTTCTTACCTAAATGTAACAATCTTGACTGTTTCTTACCTATTTAAGCTGTCTTGTCTGCTTCTTACCTATATAAACTGTTTGTCTATTTTTTACCTTTTTAATATGTCTTGTCTATTTCTTTCCTTAAAGTAACCATCTTGTCTGTTTCTTACCTATATAAGCTGTCATGTCAATTTCTTACCTAAATAAGCTGTCTTGTCTGTTTTTTACCTATTTAAGTTGTCTTGTATGTTTCTTACCTTTATAAGCTGTCTTGTCTGTTTCTTACCTGTATAAGCTGTCTTGTCTATTTCTTACCTATATAAGCTGTCTTGTCGGTGACCATATACTTATTGTGGTTGACCCTGCCAAATGGTATCTTCTTCTGTGCTTCTGTGAATGCTGGTACCACAAATATCCTCTGTAAATACCATAAAATCATCTCAGGTCACTCTACATGGTTAACAGTAGGGCTCACACTGTAATTAGTGAATTAAGCCATTGAACAAATTTTTTTTTTAAATTTGTTAAAACTTTCTTTATTGGCCAATTTTTGGGCTGACAGATTTTTTCATCCCAACATATAAAGGGTCTCTGAGCTTTAACATAGGCTCATTTGATCAAATAAGTTAACTGGTGTTGTGTGGTTTAATAATCTAACAGGGTCCTGTCTCAAGAAAGTACATAAGAAATAGCTAAAATAATTGAATTTGATATAAGTGGACTGAAAATTGATGTATGTCAGCTATGTGAGAGGTAACATGGTTTAGTCAGCTTAATTTCAATAGTACGGTACCAGTATTTGAAAAGATATGGCAATGTATATGTGCAGTTTAGAATAGTGATATGGTGCAACAGTACTGAGTAAAGTGGCTGGGGGAATCCCCATACTAAAACAAGAGGCCTGAAAAGGTTTTTATCAGTCACATGAGCATTATGGACATAAGGAAAGATCAAAGACATTTAACAATTTTTAAAATGCCAAAGTCTGATAAAATGCCAAAAACACTGTAAAACTTTGATTTCCAAATGGATGTACAGTAAAAAGTGTTTATAACGTTTCTGGTTGTAACGTTTATCTGCATATAATGATTTCATTTTCAATCACCGAAAAAACGCCTATATAGACCATGTTAAAATATGTGGATATAACGTTTCTAGGTATTATGTTTTTTCATTTATACCGTATTAGAATCTAGGTCCATTTTAATAATATTGTCGTCTATAACGTTTTTCCTAATTTGAAAGGTTTCAACACATGTTAAATGAGCAAACTCATGTGAACATACGTAGGACCGACCGTAGGGCATACCTGGTCATGAGAGAATAAAGCCTGACATGTCTTTCTAAAGTATAAATCTACTCACAGGTATTGACCATACACATATTGAAGGATTAACTTCCATGAAACTCACATGCGTCGCTCCCATCAAAACGTCAACATTTTTCATCAACTTGCTTATAACGTTTTCCGGATATTACGTTTAATTATTTAAGTCCAAAAGAAAACATTATAAACAGATTTTACTGTATTTCAGATGTATTCAATTTTTCATTCTATGCAGCCCTTCTGCATAACACGCTCAAAGGAGGGTACCCACCCAGACCTACTTGACCCTGCCCCTTTTCCACCCCAGGGTGGATCCAACTAAAAACCAACAACACTTGTAGGGGACCATGAGTACTTCAACTCTGCAAAGTGTCATTAAAATCCTTAAACTTGTTCTAAAGAAGAAGTCAAAAAATGTGAAAAAACACCCCTTTTATAGTTTGACATTTATATTACAGAAAAAAAAAAATTTTAAATAAAATTTCAGCCATTTTTTTCTTACGAAAGTATTTGAAACCCAAAATTTAGTAACATGTAGAGGATATAATATGGCAAACTGTTGCTGTTCTTTAACTGAACATGCCAAAATATACAAAGTTAAAAAATAACACCAAAACATATCCAAAATTTGATTTTCGAATGGAACCAAGATTAACAACACTTCTTCACACATCCTTCTAGATCTCTCAGACATATTGATCTTTTTATTCTATGAAGCCCCTCTGAAGAGGTTTCTCAAGGGAGGGTACCCACCAAGACCTATTTATTACCCTGCCCCTTTTTCCATCCCTTGGTGAATCCAACCAAAAAATACAACACTTGTTGCGGACCATGAGTACTTCCACCTTGTAAAATTTCATCAAAATCTCTGCAGTGGCTCTGAAGAAGTCGAAAATGTGAAAAAAAATTTAGACGACTGACAATCATGATTGTATTGTATTGTATTGTTGTTTAACGTCCCACACAAGAATAATTCACTCATATGGAGACATCAACGTGTGCCTGTGAAGGACTACAAATTTTGCCTATGCTCGGCACTGCTGGCCGTAGAGCAGGGAAGGTTCTTTAACTACCACGGGACCTCGGTTTTTACTGTATCATCCGAAAGACAGGGACGACCAACCACAGAGTGGCGCTATGCGGCTCACACCCGGATCTTTTGATTCACAGTCAAACACGCTAACGACTCAGCTAAGCAGTCATGATGGTAAGCGTATGATTTCTTTATATTCATCATTCAGTGAGAATACGCAAAAAATTTAAACAGGAAACATGCCTTTAACCTTTGACAGAAAAATCAATAGAGGATTTCCTCACTGTTGAGCTTTATCTTATGAACATATCAACCTGGGTATGTTCAGGGTGAACTTTTGAATACTGACAATTTAACATTTGAGTCAATGGGAGATCAAAGCTGTGAAGTGAGACCTCGACAATGAAACAGTTATGTCCCTTTAATTCCCTCTCTGAATCAGACGACAGTGACTAAAATGCAAACAACTCTTCTAAAATCAAATCTTAATGAGTACATTAAAATGATTCAATTCATCAATTACGTACATAGACACTGTTTCACAAATGATATAAAACATTGCCAGACTTACTGCTTATGAAGCTAACCAGTTACATTTCCTTCCTTATTTACTGAGACAACTTAGCCTGCTGAAATAACTTGCACAATTGATAGTCTAACCTATTTTTTTAAACTACCCAAGGGAAGGAACAAAAAGGGTCACATATGACAGGTGGTCTCTTAATTCATGTGATTGATAATGGAAAAATGCATTTTGGGGATCACTTATTGAGGTCACATAAGCCAGGTTTTCCTTGAATTCAGTGAGTCGGCAATGCAGGTTAGACTGTACATGTGTACATTGAATAAACTACCATTACATTTCTGAAATATGAATATTATGTAAATTTTCAAATATTTTGAATAATTTTAAGATTTTTGAGAATTTATATTATATTCTAAGTAGTTCGTAAAAAGGCAATTTAGATAAAAATCTTACTTTTCTAGCAAGTTTGAATAGTGTTTACTCATATTATGCAGGTACATGAATGTACGATAACTAAAAAGTGTAATATATTTCTCAGTCAAATAGTAACACACAAAATACACCACTGGAGTCAGGTTTCTAAATGACAGGTATTACAGGTACTTTGTACAACTAAATATATACATATTAACTATATTTTCAAAATCTATATTCAGTCAAACATGACTTCAAATTGAAATCAGCAAAAGACCACAATCAAACTGGTTGCATTTCATCCCCTTTGTAAGTACAAATGAAAAAATGCACACTGAAGCCTGCACAAGGTAATGGCAATGTATACATGTGGTTTTGTTTCAAACAGGCCTAAATAAAACACTTTTTATAATAAATGTACAAAAATTAACATTTATTAATGAGTAGAAAGCAACAATATTATTTGTGATAAATCTATGCAATTTGATAGCACAGCTACTTTAAACTTTCTTAAAACAACAAAGTTTATAAATGCAGGAAAGGTTGAAAAAAAAATAAAACTCAAATACCAGACTTGGCCCTCTGATATTACTTTTTAAGTAAAACTGGCCAGGTAGTATTTCATTTGTGTTTTTGCTATCTTACTTATTCAAGCCAGACATTATCATGTAGATAATTACCTATAGACATATACCTACATGTATAATGTGATAAATCATCAAAAGTTGGATAAATGAGTATAAACCATATTTAGCACATCACACTATTAATCCAATTATTAATCTTTGTTTATTGACCATAAGTGATTTTCACTTGTACAGATTTAATCCAATTATTAATCTTTGTTTATTGACCATAGGTGATTATTACTTGCCCAGAGATTGTGTTTTTTTAACAATTACGCTTGGTGGTTTTGAAAATTGGTTGACTGGTCAGTCATTCACTGTCCGGATTTTTGGGACAAAATGCAATGCAAAATGAATATTTGTTGTTAAAATTGACTGTCCGGATCCGGGACCTGAAAATCCGGATTAATGATACAAAATAATGCATGAAAATTCTGTTCCCAGCAAATTTTGTTCGGAAGGTGAAGCGTCCGGATTATTGGCGTCCGGATTATTGGCGTCCAGATTAATGAGGCTCGACTGTACATGTATATGAAGATTTTATGGTATGGTATGGTATTGTTGTTTAACGTCCCACTCAAGAATATTTCACTCATATGGAGACGTCACTGTGTGTCGGTGAAGGGCTACAAATTTTGCCTATGCTCGGCACTACTGTGACACGGGGCCTTGGTTTTTACTGTCTCATCCGAAAGACAGGGATGGCCAACCGCGGAGTGGCGCTGCGCGGCTCGAACTCGGATCTGTTGATTCGCAGTTGAACTTGGGATCAAATCCGCTAGGTTGAGTGGCTAGCTATTCCTGTCCTATGGATAAGATAGTAAAAACCAAGGTGCCGTGTTATAGTACGTATCGGGACATTAATGTCCTCATTGCCCAATGGTTGTAAGTGCAGAGCACATGTACAAGCTGTTATCCTTAACCAGCATTCTACTATAATTACATACAAGTAAAAGATTCCTAAGTGGGACAGTAAACAACAAAACAAACAAAAAAGATGTTGAACCATAAGTTACTGTTGTTGTCGTTGTTGTTGTTTAACGTCCCAAACAAGAATATTTCACTCATACGGAGACATCACCATCCATGTGCCACTGAAGGGCGACAAATTTTGCCTATGCTCTGCACTTATGGCCATAGAGCAGGGAGGGTACTTTAACGTGCCAACACCTACTGTGACATGGGACCTATGTTTTTACTGTCTCATCTTAAAGACAGGGACGGCCAATCACAGTGTGGCACTGCGCAGATTCGAACCCCGGACCCTTCGATTTGAATCTGAACACACTAGCCACTCTGCCATGGATTACCCCCCCCCCCCCCCCCCCCCCNNTGGATTACCCCCCCCCCCCCCCCACCGTAAGTTACTGATACTTACAATATTGATGTTTGTTAAGTTGGGGAACTTTAAATCTGCCAGTGACTTTAGGTAGTTAGTCATCTCGTGCCATGAATGATTCCAATGACTGATCAACAAGGACACTTCCACCTTTCTGTCAAAAGCAGCGTGTCTTAATGCATCGTCTATCACAGGCCAGTATCTGAAAAAAGGTCAAGGTCAAATTCCTAGTTACAATTCAAGTGAATCCTGCTTTTGTGAACACCTGTATATAAAAGCCACCTGGTCTCACAAGAGCCATTTTTGCTGTCCCCAATAATTCCATTTGTGTACAAATCGACCTCTATATAAAGGC
>JACSZP010005433.1:12986-31227 GCA_016161895.1 Pinna nobilis | reverse complement strand
GAGAGAGAGAGAGAGAGAGAGAGAGAGAGAGAGAGAGAGAGCAAAAATGTAAAAAAAAAATGCCAATCTCTGTACTAGTGATTATCATATCATAGTTAGGTAAATTACCTTCACGAAGTTCAACCACAGGTTCTACCGAAAGATAGTATACACATAGCTTTTTACTTTACTGTGTATAATGGTATATATGTGTATATATATTACCTTTCGTCAACATTTACTAACATTTTCGTTTGTCAGATATAGCTATAACCTTTTTCAGCGCATGTGGTGGGTATTTAATTAACTTTTGTTAAGCTTGATCAATGGTGTATTGACTTCAAAGAAGTCATCGAGGCCATGGACTAAAGTAAACGCCATTTGAAAGAGGGGATGATACAGCATTGAATCCACAGGGACCAGTGTCAACAACTGTTTTATTATATCATTCATTATAATTTAATTCAATAANNCAGATAATGACCCCATATCAAATTTTTGTGTTTGTTTGGCCATAAAAATGAAATGGTAAATCACCAAACTTGTGTACTAAGACCTAATCATAGTGTTTGATAGGACGGCGGTATGTGTTTATCAGTTGCCTTACCTCATGTTTACCAACGTGTCTCTCTCTCTCTCTCTCTCTCTCTCTCTCTCTCTCTTGAATACTGTAGTTACTTATGAATGATACGCCAAAGGGAAAAAAGATCTTGTGAAAATCTTGGTTTGTTCCCTTACTCTTTTTGGAGCATGGAGAGTTTAAAGTAATAGCATTATCATATCTATAAGGAAACATAACTTTTCAGGGGTTATTCTACTCAGCACAACACCAATCTGTTTATACCTTGGAACCTTTCTTCCAATCATTTAGAATTGAAGCGTTATATCACTGAAGGGCAACTGTTCAATCACAAAGAAACACCCGAAGCCAGCTTCACAGAATGTGATGCCAAAAAACGGAGACGCCATGTCAAAAAGGGTGTCCGTGACGATTCTTTATAGTTCATTGGCTTAAGTTGATGAACATAGACTTATACTCTTCGTTGACTTGCGGTTGCGTTTACATCTAGGAGATCAAACAGCAAAATAACACTTAAACATAATGGAGTGTTTATATATTTTTTCTCATACAGTCTTCGTATTAGAAATAAACTATTCCATACTTTATCGCAAACTTCCCTGAGTTTTTTCTATATATGAATTGTTACATTCTTTTACTGTCAAGATTTAAATGTATAATGTCTCATATGAAAATAACAACAACAAAAGCTTCCCATTACATACTCCTAATCACCGCATTTGTTCCCGGTTTTATACATTAGATCTATTTCAATCTGTTTCAATTTTGGAATTTTATAGTGCTCGTGCGTAAAACTGCACAAAAATATTTGCCCGAGGCTGATCGCATTTAGGTCAAAACTGTCGTAAACATGCTTGATGAGCGAAGGAAAAAAAATTCTTGATACAAGGTTTTCTTGTTTTATATTTTGTTGTTTGAATTTTGGTCGTACTCTCTTTCATGGTCTGCCGGTCTTGTGTGTTTTAACTTTTTTGATGTGTACAAAATTAGTTTGTAACTAACTTGTAAAAGACCGTAATTTTACTTACGTATAGCATAAAAACCAGGTCAAGTTGTAACCGGGGGGCCTCCTTGGCCGAGTGGTTAGCGTGTTCGACTTCGAATCGGAGGGTCCGGGGTTCGAATCCGCGTAGATTGATAGCGGTTGGCCGTCCCTGTCTTTGGGATGAGACAGTAAAAACCGATGTCCCGTGTCACAGTAGGTGTTGGCACGTTAAAGAACCCTCCCTGCTCTACGGCCAAAAGTGCCGAGCATAGGCAAAATTTGTCGCCCTTCACCGGCACACAGTGACGTCTCTATATGAGTGAAATATTCTTGAGCGGGACGTTAAACAACAATACAGCAACAACAGTTGTAACCGTCTTTACGTTAAAACTTCATTGGTGGGCCGTACCTGTCTTTCGGACGAGACAGTAAAAACCGAGCTCTCGTGTCACAGTAGGTATCAACACGCTAAAGCCTCCTTGCTCTACGGCCATATATTTTTTCAAATTATAGAAATTTCAATTTTTTGTAGCCGATGTTAATCACGTATGCTTTGATTTTATCCACTATATTTATTTTAACCGACTGTTATTTGTGCTATTTACTTTGGCAGTCCACGCTCTGGCTTGTTGTCCCTGTCCTCCGGATGAGCTCACTGTTCAATAGCCATAAAATCCGAGAAAAGGTCAAACATGTAGCCTTTCACTGGCATAAAGTGGTGTATCCATATAAATGAAAGATTCTTGAGTGAGACGTTTAATAACAATGCAACAACTAACTAACCAAGTACGGTAAAAAGGATATATTAAGATACCAAGAGGGCATTCAAAATTCAAAAATGGACTAGCAGACAAAACCATGACCAAAATAAAATGAGACATTACAAATGGCAATCCACACGACAAAATATATTACTTAAAAGATCCCTCCCTGCTCTACTGCCAGCAGTGCCGAGCACAGGCAAAATTTGTCGCCCTTCACCGACACACGGTGACGTCTCCATATGAGTGAAATATTATTGAGTGGGACGTTAAACAACAACGCAACAATAACAACGAGATATAGTGAGAGACGTATACTCCATATGCAGGTGGTGTTGGAATATTGCTGCATAAAAATGGGAAGTTCACAATGGAGAAATTGAAATCTTCCCTTTTATCATAAAGTTTTGCTCTAAACCGACCCACATTATCAATCTCCAGGTGTAGGTCAAGGAAAAATATGTTTACGTACAAAATGATGTCGACCATATGAGACATTATACGAATGTTATAAATACCGTGGAACTATGAACATTAAGAGATGAAATCAGGTAAAGAGGAGGAGTAAAATTATCCGCCATTTTCTACATCTTTTATAGATATTATATTGTGCGTATGTGAATAACCAGATTTTGGTGAGTCGTTATATCTCCAGTGCCCAATTGTTCAACAGTTGATTAAATTGAATGAAGGTATAAATAAAACTTAGCCTTGTTGAAATATATATAACTGGGCCCCGGAACTTGGTAACATTTCCAAAATGTGATTGATCGTCTACCAAAATGTTCAAATTAACCTATATAATTAATTTTTAGCAACATAATTTAATTATTGAATTTACTTTTTTAACTGAAATGTTTAAGTTAAACCGGAGGATGAACAGCTGGGCCTTGATAGCGAAGTCGGGCGTTAAAATCCTCGCGGTTGAGGTCTTTGGCTAATCTGTCCTTCGTATGAGACAGTGGAAACTGAGAGCAATGTAATAGTAGATGTTGGGTAATTAAGAAACCCCATGATCTCTGAGCGTCCAGTATAGACCCAATATATCTCTCTTTACCTGCATTCGGCGAGACTTCCGACTATAACTTAAACTGATTGAAAGATTTTTGATCGGCCTTGAAATTATAAAAGTTAGTTATGAAGTTCATATGAGTGCAGAAAAAAAGTTCAATATATTTACGATTTTAGCTGGAATCCATTTCTGATTACATTAAATATAGTAATTAAAGTCATGATGGCAGCACTCTTTTTGATATTTAGTTTTTTTCTATATCTCTAGTCGTTTCTTTTCCTGGTGGCATGGCATAATGTAAATTTATACAAAAAAAATATCTGTTGTTCTTCATAAAGCAATTTGAACAATGTATTTCACGCTCAATAATCAACAAGCATAACGATTTTAATTACTATTGTCTCTGCAATCTTATAATAGATAGACAGTGTAGTACTATTTTCGGATAAAATCAGCAGCATTATGTAGCGCCGAATAACTATGCGAGATACATGTCAACGATTTTGCCGTTTTCACGCCCTCTGGTGGTTAAAGGTGAGACAAGCACTGTCATCTAAGGCACCTCGAGGTCGTCAATAAGTTTGATTGAATGAAGGTTCTGATAGGGTCGAGCAAGTCGAGCCTGATTACGCTATTCTAAATCTGTCGTCTGCATCGTCAATGCATGGTATCCAGTCAGATTTTTTTTAGCAGTGTCTCCGCTTTTGTTTTTGTTTGATATTTTTTTTTGTCTTAATAGAGTAATCAGAATAATAAATTATCGTCAGAATATATTTGTAGTAACTTTTTAAAATAGTTGTTAACGTTCTTGATTTTAAGGTTTTAACGGATTTATTTTAGTAGTTTTAGTAGAGTCACTTCGAATTAGGACACTTGTGTCAAAACAAATTTCTCCATCTACAACACTTATATTTTCATTTAATTGACTGATTCTTAAATTGTTATTTGAAGAAATCTGTTTGTACGTCGTTTACAAATATTATTGAATTAAAAAAAATTGGTAAGATTGAAATTTAAACTTTCTTCCTGCTCATAACATTTATCATCGTAAAATTTAAGAATTCAGTGGAAACCTATACAAGAGAGACAGAGGTTTTATACTATAGGAAACAAAATAAGGTCAGGTCCCTAAAAGCAGTTGAATTACTAAAAAGGGATATTCGTAGATACCAAGGGGGCATTAAAAAATCGACAAAGACAAATCATGACCAAAAAAAGTGACAACATTACTAACTGCAACCCACATGACGTGTATAACTAAAAATAGAGGAACACGAACCCACTTAAAAAGGGGGTGAGTAAAGGTGCTACGGATAGGTAAACAACTCGCAGCACCCATCGTCTTACATATGTTTCAAATCCTGGAATAAGTCTCATTCAGTGATGGTCGTAATTGAGAAAATTATAATTAAGTCTGAGAAGAAGCAAAACAGTTGCTTGGAGGAAACCGTAGTAATTTTTCTTATTTTCTTATTCTTCACTCTTGGTTTACCTAATCGTTATTTAGTTTTTCAATTTTAAATGGTCTTAAGTTTTGGTATCAGGGGTGGATGTTAAATGGGGAAAAAAGCGCCAAGAGATATTCAAGTCCGACAGATTTGGAATAATGATGGTATACCATGAAATATTTTTGCAAATCCCAAATGGAATGGGTGTAGGACTTAAGGAGTCCACATACTGTATAGGCATGTCAAGTACGTCCCAAATAATGATACATAAAGGAAATGTTTAAAGTCAGTTTTAAGAGTTCGTCTCGTTGGGGTCAGCATCAATCAGTTATTAATCTGATTGTAAAATCTCATGAAAAGTTAGAATAATAATAAACCAGTCAAGAATCTTTCACAAATATTGAGATTACACCGAATACCGACAATGAACTACAGATATGACCTCTGCTCTACCACAAAGTAGTTGTAGTTTTTGAATGTGTCGATACCTGCTCTGACACGGGATCTCGGGCCTTACTGTCTCGTCCGAATAACAGGACAAACCAGACGTCTCTGTCGAACGGACTCGAGCCCAGGATCTCAATATCTGAAGTCAAACTTGCTGCCACGGAGTCATGACGGCTATCACAATTTAGAAATAGCAATGGACTGAATATTGACCAAAAGGAATGGAAACAGGTGCTGAGGAGTAGGAAAACGATTTTTTTTTGCGTTTTCACCGCTTGTGTGATCGGTCAAAATGCTCCGTTCATTTTATGAATTGCCGGCCTGGGAGGAATAAATAGACAAATATTACTGTTGACTAATTCAGATATTTGACACTATTTTGACATCAGTAGCTTGTATATATACGTATGTCTCTGTCTGCGTATCTATCTCGTAATCAACACAACACTGCACATCCATATTTGATTGACAGGTGCGATAGGAAGACAATTGCATGTATGTCATGTGCACGTTTATAGATCAGTAGGAAAATTTTGTTATCAAACATTGTTTCAATATCACATATAATTAAACAACGGTTAACGATGTACAAACAGTTTTATCTGTTGTTTCCGCATTGATGACAGCAAAAACCGGAACACTTGTCATATTGTAATTCAACAGTGATTAGTCATCTGTCACAAGTTACATATACAAATACACATATTTTCAGTGTGTATGTGTGAAATTTCTCTCTGCCTGTCTGTCAGTCATTCTGTCTGTTCGTCTGTCTCTCTCTTACTATCATCATCACTATCATCATCATCATCATCATCATCATATCTTCAATACCATCATCACCATCATCATCAATACCATCATCATCACCACCATCATTAGCATCATCATCATTATCATATCATCATCATCACCATCATCATCATCATATCATCACCACCATCATCATCATATCATCATCATCATCATCATCATTTTAGATCAGTTAGTCATTGAGGAATCATACCTCATCTGATTTATCAGAAAAAATGTCGAATATGTCTACAACTTGTCAAATTCAAAACTTGACATTAAACATTTGATGTCAAATATGTTGATCATAACTCCTACTATTTTTATGGACATAAAACTGACAATTATTGAGTTTATTCGGAATACAGGTATCTTAATTTATTCCAAAATGTCATTCTGGGACTATAACTGGAATATATTTTGTTACAAAAAAGTTATATGCAAAATTTGACAAAATTCATTCCATTTTTAAACCATTCTTAATTATCATTCACGGCGAATTTACGTCAAACATGGGAATGAAATGAATATTTCAATACACTTTGACCTGAGCTATGTTATTTAATGAAACGGAAAAATTAGAAAAAAGAAAAATGCACCTCAAAATTATGGTTAATTACGAGGTAAAGCAAAAATTTAAGAATAATTAAATATATAAATGTATGATAGACGACCACTCCACTCAATCCGAAAATATCACAAATAGGTCAATGCACTTTGGATTTTATTTCTTTTCAATAGTAGTAACACAATGAAAAGGAAATAAGTCCCGAATTTTTCGGTACATGCATTGCAGCTTTATTCAGTAGAACTTATACAAATCAAATTAAGGTTTCTTATCATAAGATATTGAACATTTGTACTTAGTATATAACTCTACCATTCATTCCAGCTCGCTCCGAGTTTTGATGCGCCTAAATGATTTGAGCATATTTGACAATACCCTATCATATCCCTCTGTAGAACTCACTGCGGGCGAGACCGGTCAACGGTCGTATTCCTTCTAGGCACCTGACCCTACATCTGGTGTACCCAGGGGTCCGTGTTTCCCCAACTCCTTATTTTGCATTCATTAAAGAAGTTATGAGATCGATCACTGTTCGGTACCTGTACCTTTTCTCAGAACTGTATGAATAACAGTCAGATGTTGGGCCAAGTACTGTACGTTTATTTTGTCTAAGCAGTATTTAAATATTAGCGCTCTATTCATATGCTTACTCCTCGATTGCACCAAATCCCTCCCTCCGAATTCAGATGTTTGGTTCTCTCCAACTGGATTTGAATGGATATTATCGCCCAGATTGAATTGATTTTGAAGCCTTCGTTACTATAATTTGTTTTCTTTCCTCTTTTTTTACTGTCGAATCTTAATGAAAGTTAATAAGCACTTAATCCGGGCAATGAAATGAATTAGAGGACGAAGTAAAATATCTTTTGGTTTTCAATAGATAGGCGATTATATTTGGTATCAGCATACTTTAAATTTACAGCAAACTTTGAAAATTTAGATTCTTTCCAGTCAAATGCCCTGCACTTATAGATATGTGTATACCTAGTTTTCTCCGTATTTTTTGCTTGATTGTAGACATGCTTTATGTCATTTCTTGAGTACCATTACAAGCCTCGTGATACATCGACGAGAACATTTGTCATCATTTTTACAACGTGCTAATCAGTTTCCCATCAATCAAAGGATGATTGACGACTTCGCACAGCAGAAAATAAGTTTGTAATGTGTAGAAATAGTTGTCGAACGTGCACCTGTTTCGCAGCAATTTTAAGCAATTTTGATGACATTACTTCATGTTCAAAGGTGACAAAAATTGATAATTTTCTTTTGTTCATGCCGCGAAGGTGTTACGTTGATTTATCGAGGGAGCATGAAAGACTGATTAGTGTATAAATTATTATCTTACTACAAGTTAAGTTGACACGGAATTTGTAAAAAGCACCGTGTATCAAAACATATTTTGATAATCGCACACTGTTCATGGAAAAAAACTAAACCGAAATTTGATCGGGAAAATTTGGCTGTTCAAGTTATTCCAATGTTTAAAGACATAAACATCACTCCGACAGAGTATAGTATAAAATTGTTGTTTTAGTGCAATATTGAGGAATGTCTCTCCCAGGGATAAATATTTCCTCGAGACAATAGACAAAGGAGACCATATATTCAGGAGGGGATAGTATTCTTGATATTTCCCTGATGTTCGCTAATGGTTATACCCCTAATTCGTCAATTAGCCATATAGTGCTGGCCAGTTCTTATTAGTTAGGATAGAACAACGGCGTTTTTTTAGATATATTCAAATATCAAATCGTAATGAACGAAGTTTAAATGTTGCAAAAGAGTATGGATCAAAAACGAAAACAAAAATCCTACAGGTTGATACAACATTAGTTATTGAAATTATAACCAATAAAAGACAAATTTGTATTCGTAATATAACTTGTCGGCGGGAAGATGTAGATCACAATTTGGATGTGTCCCGATCCGATTTACCACACGTTATAAACAATTAAAATCAAAATAATAACATCTAACGTTATGACGAACGTGGTTCAATGGTTACACGAGTTTACCTTCTTTTTAAGTATTATTTTCAAGGCTCATGGAAGAGATATAGCCTCTAGATCGGGAGGCCAGAGGTTCGATTCTCCGTAGAGGTGTGACTCACCAAATATTATTATGCCTCAAATTTGCACCCATAAAGAGCTTTCCTGTTATCTTCCTGATGAGGGATGATGTTCCCTTTCTCATACACCTAATCCTATCCTTTTCTCGTTAATTTCAATCTCCGAATGTGACTTATTTCCGCATTCGAAACCTGTGATACGACAGGTGCCGCGCGCGGAGCATGACTTACTTACCCTTACGGAGCACCTGAACTCACCCTCGAATTCAGTGGATTCGTGTTACTCTATGTTTTGCCTTATACGTCTTGTTGTATGGATTGCTAATTTTGATGCTGTCTCTTTTTGTTTGGCCATGATATTGTCTGTTGTATTTTTTCATCTAATCATGTTTTTCTTCCTTTCATGTAAATTTGAATGCTCCCTTGCTTTCTTCAACTGTATATTTTTTTTCTCATTCCTCAAGAATGCATCCGATGGAACCTTTCTGTTATTACTAAAAAGATGGCGTTAACGCTAATACAGTCACATGAGAATTTGTAAATACGGGGGTTTCGAGATTATAATTCATCTGCTCTTAGAGTTGTGTCAGGACGATGGAGTACATGTATATCCTGGAGAATCATTCATGTACAAGTATGAGTGTTAGATTCTTCAGAGATTATACTCGCCTTCCTATCTTTATCGATTGCGTAACTAAATTTTATTGCAGAGGGAACCGCCGTGGCCTAGTGGTTAGCTTGTTTGTTTTCTGATCGAAAGTTCCCGAGTTCGAGCCCGAGCAATGGTACGGTGGGCTGTTTCTGTCATTCGCATAAGAGTAAAAGCCGAGGTCCCATGTCACAGTAGGTTTTGGCACGTTAAAGAACCTTTCCTGTTCTACGTTCATAAGTGCCGATCATTGGCGAAATGTGTCGCCCTTTTCCGGCACACGATGACGTCTCAATAAAAGTGAAAGATTCTCGAGTGGGACGATATTCAACAAAACAATCAATTAATCAATTTAACGCAGAAGAGCTCTACAAAAGGAAAGTGTATAACGCTATACCGTATGATTTTACATATTGGGTTTTAATTGACTTTGAAAGTATCAAAACGAATTTATTTCCCAACAATTATTATGAATGGCATTAGGAAACGTTCACATTTATGTGTTCTCAAGAATGAACTACAAAAGTTTACAGAAATTTTTATGGCATTGTCTATGCAAAATAAAATGAAATATAGCAGGAAATCGCATATAAATTGCCGAATATACTTCTTTGTTAAATCGGTCTGCGAAAGGAACTACACACGTTTTCTCCCGTGTAGGCTGTATTTCATGCAGCTTACATCGACTTTATTTTTCCTAAATCGTGTAGACTTAAACAGTCATATCATTTGTACTATAACGGCCAACTTTATAATCAATCCAATTAATAATGATGGATCGATGGATATTTCTCGTATAGATTTATCATTTTTATTAAAAAGAAGCAGTGTTTAACAAATAAACAATTCATTATATCTCAGACGATTGAATCATTCATTCAGTTTTGTTAATTTATGTGCATATTCAGAATGGATTATAGACAATTACAGGAAACACATAATGAGCAAAGGTGCATAAAATGTGACTGATTGGTAAATAAATCGACTCGCCTACGTAAATAGTTTCGACCTTTGTTCAAAATGTAATATTTGCCTTTGTCACGTGAGCTTAATATTGTCACTGAGAACCAATGCAATGCCCGTTATCGTATCGTAAGTTTACGGCGTTCATTGGACAGAAAAGGTAGATACTCTATGGGATGTGCGTGTACGCCTCTGTCGACATTGTGGTGTAAATTGAGAATGTAATGCTAAAGGCCAACAGGAAGTGCCAAAGGAATGACGGTCAAATAGCACTCTTACTGTCTTCATGTTCCACCCCTTCCCCCTAACTGGATATAGTCTGTTCATGTATTTTAGATAATACATAAAGACTATTTTTGTTAAATATTTTGACTGGTTACAATTTTTTGAAGTGCCAGTAGACTGCAAAACAAATATGGCAAACATACATTTGATGGGGCACAGGGTAAATCAATGCAAAATTACTTTAAAGTTTTTAAAATGATCCCCTCCAAAGTCTTTCATCTCTATGGATAAGTCGTAGAATGTACTGAGCTCACTACCTTATTTTTATGTTTCTGCGGGGAAAGGGTAATATAGAAAGATAACAATGCCGCGAAATCATATACTTTCTTACATTAAATTCCCATGCACTTACTGATACCAATGTTTTTGAAATGACACAAACTGATGTGTTTATATTTCAAAGCTAAAATAAAGAAACACCAACGGACACTCGAAGCCGGATGTCCTACATGATACAAGACGGAATAACAACGGTCTGAACATGAAACACAACTTGAACATTCCGCACGAGCTGGCATCGGGTGCCCGGAAGGAATCAGTTACGATTTAAGCATGTCACATCCTGCCCTTCGCAAATGTTCCATCATGGTAAACCAGAGTTAAGTAAAGGGGTTGAAGACTGCATAGATAATAGATCTATTCTCATGACGTTCACCAATCATTACTGAGTTACTAGCTACAAACCATTTCACATGCAAATAAATACATGTGATGCCTCATTTCCCCAGTTTACCTATAACTGCTTTACTCTTGTTGAAGGTATTCGTGAAGCATATAATATATGATCATTTATATCATCTTAAGGTAGTGTCTTTTAGTGCAAAAAGTGTTCAACCGATGTATTCTCAAACAGGGCCTCACATACCTTTGTCACAAAACAAAATTTCACAACATCAGTACGAAACGTACCTGCTTATTTTGTAAATATTTATCAAATTTACTTGTTTACACACACTGTAACACACATATTGAAAGGAAATCGTTTGTCAACCCTCTGCATCTGAATAACAAATTCAGAATAATGAGGCAAAGGACGCAAAGTGCAAACAACCATGCACTTGGTTTCAGATTTTACTGTTGATAATCTCTCTCTCTCTCTCTCTCTCTCTCTCTCTCTCTCTCTCTCTCTCTCTTACTTAAGGATCAAATATTCACAAAAAGACCTTTGAATTAAAGATAAAAGAGCTTAATCTACGTAATCTGAAAATAAGGATGAAATTATATACTAAAAAAAATTAGGATAAATCTATTTAATCTGTTAGTAAAATTTTGAAATGTTAAACAGATTTTAGAATCTATTCATTTCGTTAATGCTGTATATAGGTATTGATATACACGAATTACGCCGATGTGTTTAATAATTCCACAATGTGTAAATGTATGTTTCAGAGCAATATGTGTCAGACCGTTGCACGTCACTTTTTATCTGTCTGTCATCATGATTTCGCATTTATTGCGTACCGGTACCATTGTCACTTTCTAAATTCTTTACTTTTTATACATATATCAATTGACAATTGCTGGCACGTAATATCTTAAGTCATGTTTAACAACAAATTATATTTCCGATCAGCTCAAAGCCTATCCAAATATTCGGGTACATTTGATTGGTTGTATTCATTCCGGAATGATGACGTCACGAATAAAGTGCAGGAATGAACCATTTCCGGTTCTAGTCAGACTTTGTATTAATCAGACGTACAGGTGTTATATCTTTTTCTTAAATCTTAATGTATTCTGCATACCACAATGATTCAATGATTTATTTTCAAAACTTAAAAATACGTACAAACATTTATTAAAATCTCTCTGATAAAGTGTTTCAAACATCTCTCATTTTCCAGTCACCTGACAAAGACTCCTGCCCTGGGCTACTGTCGCCAGGTAAATGTCAATCACAAGAACACTTCAAAAAGAGAAAATTTCACCACACCTTTTTTCCATCGGTTTGGAATTTATCGTGCATCTATTTTCCTTGACAATTCACATAATTTGTGAATGAGGTTTGAGGATGTATAATTCTTATATAACCCGAAAAGAGTACACTATTTTTTAGAAATCTATAAAGAGAAATGCATGATCATTGCAAATTTACATATTTTGAACGTTTTCTGTTTTTAATTTAGATATTCCGAGCGTTTATGCTTTCCTCTTTCATGATCTAACAACAATTTTGCTTCGGACGTCGTCTTTTCGTTGCCGGGGTATACTATATATGCCAACAACTACTATTACATGGAAACTCTGGTTACAGAGCTTCATCGTAAAATCCCAGTGAACCAGTCAATCAAATGCTGTTAATCGAATACTTGACTATTTGATTTCCAGTCAAATGTCGAACATCATTTCTCAGAACCATGATCGGCACTCTTTCGCATTAGAGCTATTCTTTGAACCGTACTTAAATGGTAAAATATCGGATGAAATTACAAAAAGATAATTTTGAAAATTACCCTATTGCTGTCTTAGGTAGACCTAAGAAAACAGTTCTTTCATAAATTATGAAGTTTTGTCATTTATTAAGCATACGTAATGTATTAAGAATATTTTATTTTTGGACCAGCGGCCCTTTTCACAAAGAATGACCATCACCCACGGTGACTTATTATTGTATTCGAAATTATGTGACACAACGGGTGCCGCGCGTGGAGCATGACTGGTTACCCGTCCGGAACACCTGCACTCACCCCTGGTTTACGGTTGGGGTTTGTGTTACTCTAATGTTGATTTTACACGTCTTGTTGTGTTTATTACTGTTTGTGTTATTGTCTCTTTTTGTTTTGGCCATGGTTTCGTCTACCTTTGGAATTTTGCATTTTTGTTGCTTCCTTGGTATCGTCAAATGTCACTTTTACGTTAATATTACGATACTCTCTTGGCTGAGGATCGAACCCGGGGCAAATTGGTACGAAGCGAGCGTGCTAACGACTACAATACTCGGATACCCGTTCCGCTGTACGACACTGAGCTGTTCTGTTGATAATTCTATTCTGTTAAGACATATCGTATGACCATAAATCAACGTTTTCTTCAGCAAAATCGGAAGTAAAGTTAAACTCGTAAGATCCTCCATGGCACCTGATCCTACCTCTGGATTGCCAGAGGTCCATGTTTGTCCAATTTTCACCAAATTTGTATAATGCCTACTGATTTTATTGGCGATTGATATATAGTTATCTTTGACTTTTATATTTGAGAACTAAAATGAACATTTCACAACATCTCTCTAAAAAACGAAAAAAAACAAAAAAAAACAGGAGACAGTTCAAAAAGGGTGTTACATACATTAGTTGCATTCTTCATTTTCTTTCCACAAATGTCAAAATCATCACTATTTCTTTAAAGTACATGTAATTAAGAAAATTATTGATATTTCTATTTACGCATTTGTAGGTGTTCACAAATCCGTTCAGCACTTTGTCCTTTACATGATTGATTCGTACATCCTTAATAATACTAAATTGTTGAGGGCGTAAAGGGAGTGATTAAAGAACGACTAAAATCCGGAAATGCTATGAACACGAATTATGCTAATTTAACGTATCTAAAGTTCATTGTCACTGATCAATAATTGCATGTCAATGACGTAATAAGAATTCCTTGTCTGAAATAACCACTGACATTTTCATAAGACATTAAAAATAGATTTCACCATTCGTAGAAATGATTAAATCGTTTTTAATTCAAGTACATAAAACCGAAATATATCAAATGAATTGATGACAAACATTTTTGATATATTATGACAACATTCTTTTTTGAAATGCTATAGGATATGAATTTATGAATGAACTTCCTGAACAAAAAAACTAAGCATATAAAGAAAACTTTAATTCGACAAAGTGATGAATAGTATAATATTGTATTCATAACCTTACCGGCTACTAATTAATCTATGAAACTTTAAATACATGTATCACTTGTTATTTTTGTACTGGATAATTGAGCAACGAATTGCTATAATGAATATAAAGGTGCTTTCCAAAGAGCATATTCGTGCGTATATAAAAAGAAAAAAAATTCATATGTCGTAAACATGCAATGGCGAAGCATTAATTCAACATTTCGTTTTTGGTAGATTAAATTAAGGTTCAAAGCTATACATATACAAGCATATAACATCGGCAGCCATCGGATGTAATAAATACTTATCCTATGTATCATTTAACAAAGCATTTATAAACTGTGCATGTATAAAACAAAATGAACACATAAGGCAAAAATACACACACACAAATGGAAAGTTTCTTAAAAATGAATTTTAGTCATATGTCACGTGACCACGTTAGTTGACGAGGGCTTGTTCATCGGCAGAGTTTAATTGTGATGATGTATTCAGGAAGACATCAGATTTGTTCTAGCAACAAACATTGGATAAGGTATTTGCGTCGATATTTGTCGTCTAACAAATCACATACATGTACATGTATATACACAGACATCCCTAGAGATCATGTTGATGATAGTTTCATTTTAGTATAGCTGTTCAAATAACCGGAACAGGCGATTTAAAATAATTTCATTCTTTATAGAACGAAGGTGAGTGTGACTTAGGATATTCAATAGAAAATTTTAACCGTTGATAAAAATAATGTATATCTTTTTGTACCGAGATTTTGAATGACAAATGATACAAATTTACATTTACTAAGATCTCTTTGGATATTTATCGCACTAAATTGTAATGTCATCATTTCCCTCACTTATTTATTAGTTAAGACTACTAAGCATGACATTTAACTTTCACTCATTCCCATTTTAGACACATAAAACATAATACAGTAGAGTTTTGAGTTCGCTTAAATAATTCTTATAAAACGTCCTTACACTATAACCTGAAAGAACTTGTTCATTTGAGGAACTTCCTTTTAACATTTCTCATCTAGTTGAATATACAGTCTAACCTGTTTTAAGAGAATGTCTAATGAAATGAACAAATATAATCACATACGCAAGTGAGCTTTTAATTCAGGTTTTTTATATTGGTGAAAAACCATTTTGAAGACTAGGAATTTATGTCACATAAGACAGGTAGTCCTTTAATTAAGTAGGTTAGTAAGGCAGGTAAGACTGCATGTCTACCGTAAAATATGTTGTTAATGTCATCTCTTTTCTTTTTCTTGAGGTGCTGGCACATTAGCAGCGACACCATGCGAATGCCAGCTTCACAGACTTCCCCTGTGCAATGAAGTTTTCTCTTGACCAGAATGGGAATTTAACAAATCCTTGACACGGAATGGTGTGAGGATAGGGAAACTCTTGGCCCTGAGAATCCCCTAGCTTGAATCCCTATCCTATCACACTCCGAACGAAAAGAATTGTCATTTTGACCTCATCTGGACCCAGTTTCACAATGCATTGTTAAATTAACGTGTAGTTATCCACTAGCTGTAATTCAAATTTTAGCTCGTAGTTAGCTAGCTACATGGTATTCCACTGTTGAAGGGTTGTTTTAGTTAGTTAATTACAAGTTCACTCATAAACAAATTTGGAGTTACCATAAGCACAAATTAAACCATGGTTCAATTTATAGTTAAATTTAACAACGTTTAAAACTATTGTGCAATTAAGTCCAAGTCTTAAGTGTATTATGGTTCTATGAAACACCCACAAAAGACCTATTATCAATGAAGATGTTTACTACCCGCGCACTGTCCTAAATACTATGATATCCAGGGCAAGACTAATTGGCATGGAACAAAGACTTTCAGCATTAGTTAAGTCATATATAAAAGTCTTCCTAGGAAGT
This sequence comes from Pinna nobilis, assembly GCA_016161895.1. Taxonomy (NCBI): domain Eukaryota; kingdom Metazoa; phylum Mollusca; class Bivalvia; order Pterioida; family Pinnidae; genus Pinna; species Pinna nobilis. The sequence continues at coordinate 14,941 of JACSZP010005433.1, read as the reverse complement.
GCTGGAATAGTATTTCCACTCAGATTCTACACAATGAGTACTTTATAGACCCTACATCACAGATGACATTAGCATGACCGGCATCCAAACAACTTGTAAAATTGAGCGAAGCGCCATGTATATGGATTATGTATATTTTGTAAAACTGGCGACATAGAAAGTGGATTTAATTTCATTCTAAAATGTCCATACTAAAGATCAAAGCTGTGTGAAAATATAGAGATTGTTATCTGTCAAAACGTATTATGCTCAGCCATTGAGAAAACAACGAGGAAAACGTCCGCAATTTTACAATACATATATTCCGTTTGTTATCAAGTAGAAGATAAGAAAGCATTCAGTGGTAAAACCAGTCCGCTTTTGTTGTCCTCCCATTTTCCATATTTTAGAATCTTCTTTTCTTTCTTCTTTTGTCTTTTCGTCTATCCTCCTATTGTCATGCCCGTGCTAACATTTGCTCATGCCTTTCCATCGAGATACAGTTCATCCTTGGTACTAAGACCACCTAAGTGACAAGCGAAAACTGGAGAGGACTAGGAAGATGGTTTCTTCAGTGACGGTTTGTGGAGTCAAATATGTTGACATACAAAATGAATTTTATTTTATTTCTTCCTCTGTCTTTTCGTCCACTCTCCTATTGTCATATTCCTTGCTAACATTTGCATATGTTTTCCTTCGAGAGACAGTTCAACCTTGCCACTAATACCACCTAAGTGACAAGCAAAGAAGGGAATTGACCAGGAAGATGGTTTCTTTAGTGACAGTATGCGAGAAAAAATATAATGACAAAAAATGAATTTTCGTAGTCTTTCTCTTTAAATAAATGTTAAGGAAACTACAGAGAGTTAAATCTCTTCATCGTTAATTTTGCCTCTTGCAGAGGCTATCTACAGGAAAGGTCAAGTAGGTTGCTTGGAAGGACAAATGCACTTAAATATGAATAAATAAGGAAAACATTCGTTAGATGTTCACAAAAGGCTATTCGTTGTGGTTAGAATAAATCAAATCCTATTGAGGTGTAAATTCCGTTACCCCTCTCTCAATGACCAATCAAAAAGAAGAAGAAAACACAACACAAAACATACGTTTGACTGTTGGGTATATTGCCATGATGATACATTTGAATAAAAATCATAGGAACCAATATAACGACCTTTAGGAACTGTTGGAGACAATAAATACATTTTTTTTTAATATTGGGAAACCATGAAGCGATGGTAAACTGGAGAGGGAAATGCAAAATAACGGATACTAAACCATTTATCGTTCAGGGGCAGCACACAAATCTGTCCCTGTTGCCATGTAAAATTTAATAACTTTCTCTAGTGATAAGTTGATTAGAAATAACTTTAAATTATCGTAAATTGCCAGTTAAGGAGATAATATACAGTTAGACCTCCCATACATCCCACCTTGATTAAGAGGCTTTCTCGCAATTAGGTCCAAAAATTGAATTCATCTATGGTTATTCTGGGCTATTTCAAACTTGCTTGTGAGACTACCTAAAAAAGTTGACTGTAGAAGATACCAAGGGGGAATCAAAATTTCAAAAATCCGAAGGCAGACGAAATTATGACCAAACAAAAAACAGACAACACAAACAGCTATCAACACAACAAGACGCGTAAAGCCGAAAAATAAAGTAATACGAACCCCCTACCAAAAACCAGGGGTGAGTGCAGGTGCTCCGGAAGGGTTAGCAACTCCTGCTCCGCGCGCGGCTCCCGCCGTGTCACTTTATTTCAAATCAAAAAAATGTCTAATTCGGTAATAGTCGTAATCGGTAAGAAGATTCAGACCATTTTAGCTGGTCACTTGGATGGTATCAATAGCGAGGTTCAACAGAACAGTAAAACTTGTAAATAAAGGCCGCTTCTTTGGAAATTTGAAAAAATTGTAGACCAGTAGTTTCAGTATAAGGGGTCACAACTTAAACATATATCGCTAAGGCAATA
>JACSZP010005429.1:0-14040 GCA_016161895.1 Pinna nobilis | reverse complement strand
CTAAGGCAGGTTGGACTGTATTGTTATACAGATTTTTTTATGCCCCCATGTAATCAAAGATTTGGGGGCATATAGTTTTTGTGCCGCCCATTTATTTGTTTGTGAATCTGTTTATCTGTTATTCTGTTTGTCCGCAAAACTTATCTTCGGTCATTACTTTTGAATAATAAGTGATACGGCTTTCATATTTCACATGTGTTTTCCTTGTGACAAGTGAAGACCTTTTGATGGGTACCGATTAATTTTTTGTCCTTGTGACCCAGACCTTGGAGTTTTACTTGATTTGAAAAAAATTTAACCTAGACCATATCTATTTGAACTATAAGGGATAAGTCTTTCATATTTCACATAAATTCCTTATGACCAGAGCTTTCATTTGATACCATGTCTGTTCCATTCACAGAAATGACAATGCCCTAAGTAAAGCAGTCACAAAATCAGAACCGACCAAAGATACTGCCAAATCAGAAAAGAAACGAAGCAGATGGGAAAAGGAAACACCGGTACAAGGCAAATCTGATCCATTTAAGCCACCTATGCCAGGGCAAAAAAGAAAGTCAGCGCTGGATGAAATAAGAGAAGTAATGTTGTTGTTGTTCTATTGTTGTTTGATATTTTGCTAAAATGATTTTCACTTCTGGTCACAAAATTAGCCCTAGTTTGCTTGCCTTTGGCCAATGAATTATCTTTTTGGTCGGTATATTTCTTGTCTGAATTGGTCCTATTATCCAGTAAAATATGGAAACAAAACTTTCACTGGTATGCTGAAATTATACAATTATATGTGCCTGATGCATGTAATTATATATTAAACAAATATTTAATGGCTTACTGTGCTCTAGTCCAGAATATTTCACCTGAGGTGCTGGTAATCAACAGACGTAATATTGCACGAGGCCGTTAGGGAAGTATTCTGAACTAGAGCATAGAAAGCCATCAAATATTTGTTTTTATTACATAATCAACTGTACAAATAGCGGCAACAAGAGAGCCTTCTTAGTACTCCAACAGGGAGTTGTTCACTGTTGTAGCCGCTACGAGCCGATGTGCGTAGCTGACGTCAACATAGAGCTATGTTATAGTATCCAACAGAGGTGCTTTAACTGACGTCATACAACAAAGGGATACGTCACAGTCTTGCAATAGTACTTTTTGAACCGTGCTATATCACTTTTTCACATGCACGGCGTAACAAATAGCTTAAATTATGACATCACCTCATATGTAGCGTAATGCGAATCAATTATGTAATAAAAAAAATATACTGGTTTAATACTTTATGACCATTACTTCCAAGAGGGTATTCATGACATCAGCATTCTTTGCACTAGTACCCCTTGAACTTGTTTTGTGGGCAGGTTGAAGTTTGATATAGCTAGTAGATTTTAATCTACTCAGTAATTCGTGCCACTGAATTTGAGTATCTTTACGAAAAATGGAGAATTTGAAATCTTGCCCTCATATCTAACATCACTGAATGCTTTTTTAGGGCTTCAAAGTTTGGTCTTTGCTTAGCAGTTATGACCATTAAGCAAATTCTACAACATTCTGATACATGTACTTCATGCGACCCTGATTCAAAGGCAAAGTCTATTCTATGGAGTCACATCTTGTCCTAAAACTTTTAGCAACCCTGTGAAACAGACATGTGATATCATTTCCTGTTAATAGTTAGGCTAAAATTTAAGACATTTACTAGAGCATTTGTTATTTTGCCAAGAAAGTAAGATAGAATGTGAAAATCCTTTAGAATTATTGAAAACATTTGAGGCTGCATAAGTAAATGCCAGAAAGAAATATTTATTTATTTCTTAAATGGTGGAAAGGGTTAAATTTAACTCAAAGTGGAATGTGGATGTATTGACATTATATGGTGACAACTGACATGGATAGCATTAAAGTATTATTTATTTAAGTACATTTAATTTTCATCTTGCCTCATTATCCTATCAGTATCATTGTTGGCACCAGTGTGCGCAGTAAAGTTAACAGACCGTATTTTATGGCTATTATATTTAGGATGACCAAACATCCGTGTACGGTGTATTTATATGTATGGAGTTTGAATATTATTTCCATTTCAGATGTATTATCTGCTTGTGTGAACATTTTAAGAAGGTTTATCAATGTTCGGAAAGGGCCACCAAGATGAGCTTTGTAGTCTCTGATTACTCAATGTTTTTCTCATTGTAGTTTGAAGAACAAAAGAAAGAGAAAGTGAATCGTAAGGATTACTGGTTACATGAAGGCATTGTTGTGAAGATTATAACTAAGAAATTAGGTGACAAGTATTACAAGAAGAAGGCATTAGTCAAGGTATTCTATTTACAAATCTCAACTTTGAGTCAAGGAAAGGTAGTTGTTTTAGGCATTGACTCAGTCATTTATTGGGTTTTGTGACCACATTGAATTATCTACTATTATCTACTGTCTGTACCTTACAAAGAGTGCTGTATTAGCCATTGCTATCTACGTTGTCCATAATCACTAAATCAGCAACAACTGTCGCATATTTTGTTATCAACAAGTGCCATTGTTGAAGTGCCATAGGCAATGTTCATGGTGGACGAGGTATGACAGGTTAGTTTTCGGGGCTCTTTAGGTAATCCTAGCAAAATCAAATATCCAAATGACTTCATAATTATATTAACTTCAATGGGGTCACAAAGCTTCTCAAATCTTCTATCAGTACACCCTGGTGGATTCTTAGTATATGACGGGCCTCCGTGGCCGAGTGGTAAGCGTGTTTGACTGCGAATTGAATGATCCGGGTTCGAGCCGCGTAGTGCCACTCCGCGGTTGGACTTCCCTGTCTTTCATATGAGACAGTAAAAACTGAGGTCCTGTGTCACAGTAGGTGTTGGAACGTTAAAGAACCCTCCCTGCTCTACGGCCAGCAGTGCCGAGCCCAGGCAAAATTTGTAACCCTTCACCGGCATCGGTAACATCTCCATATGAGTGAAATATTCTTGAGTGGTACGTTAAACAACAATTCCATACCATACCTTAGTATATGAGAGAGTTATCAGTTTACTTGTGGAGGTTCGGTACTCTGTACTTAATTTAAGCTGGAATTTATTCTCCACCACTTGGTTAGATGTTTTGATGTTTAACATCCCATTCAAGAATCTTTCACTTAGCCTACATGGAAATATCACCATATGCCGATGAACAGAAGAAGGACAGAAAAAAGGCAGCCAGGTCTGCAGCACAAATTCAAACCAACAACCTCGAGATCAGAAGGTGTATGCTTACCATGGATCCCCAACAGTCCTTCTTAACCACTTGTAATTTACTGCCACTGTATGACTGAAAGATTGTTGGTGTGTGACATTAAATTACTTTAAAACAAACAAAATATTAAGCTCTATATTTGTTCTGATTTTTTTATTTCATCCCGACAGGAAGTGCAAGATAGATACAGGGGAGTTATCAAGCTATTCGACAGCGGGGATAAAATGAGAGTTGACCAGTCACATCTGGAGACAGTGATTCCAGCTCAAGGTAGGCACAATACCTTTGTTTTTGTCAGGTGGTCAGTTTGTCTTTGATTAATGATATGGCTACAATTTAATGTCTTTTGTCTTTGTTTATTGGATTGTATTTACGACTGTATTTACTTTCTGTATATCCTCATGATATGTATGCCATCCATGGTTTGAGATACATATATATATGGCTCTGTGGCAGAGTACATTGGTGTGTTCAACGTCATAGCTGCTGCGAGCCGATTTGCATAAATGCAAGGCAATGCAAATAACATGCGAGGGCACCGCATTGTTGAATGACGTCAGCTACGCAAATCGGCTCATAGGAGCTACAATGTTGAACGCACCCCTGGTCTTCAGAACCTGGTCATGAGTCTGAGCCTCAGACAAGACAGCAGGCCTCTCCTGTCCTTAGGATAAGACATTACAAACTGAGATTCCATGTCACTTCAGGTGTTGGTGTATCAAAAATCTCTCACTGCTCATTGGCCACAAGTGCCAAGCATTGGAAAAGATTTGAAGTCCTTCACCAGAGTTCGATGACATCTCCATATAAGGCAAAGAATTTTGAATGAGATATTACTAATAACCATTACACATTGTATTAATTTTTATACCTATGATTTTCAATGAGGATGATGAATTTATAAATGTATTCAAGATTTATCAAATTTAGAATAAAAGAAAGTGGAAATTTGTGGGTTTCCCATGAAATAACTTTACTATTTGCATGTAAAGTCTAACCTGCTTTAAGAGGCCATTAAAGTGCAGATTCAAATGTGATTACACACAACAGGTGGCCTTTTGATTCAGGTAATTAATATAGAGAAAAAACTCTTTGGGAAGCATCAGTTTGGGTCAAATGAGGCAGGAAGTCCTTTAACTTAACCTTTTATGTTCCATAAGTAGATTGAATCCAAATTTGGTATATGGCTTCAATTTGATTCCTTATGATTAGACTTTTCATTTGGTACCAAAATGTTGACCTTGTGATTTTGACTGGTTTTTGTGTAAATAAGAAACTTATCACTTTTTAATCTCGCCTAGGGGAATCTAAATGTAACATGCATATTTCTGTTCTTTGCAGGTAAACTTGTAGTTATAGTCAACGGAGCCTACAGAGGTCAAGAGGCCACACTAGAGTCCATTAATGAGAAGAAATTTTCCTGTACAGTGTCAATTAGTTCAGTAAGTATTATAGTGACTTGCTGCAAGCTATGGATGTTCATTTGTATTTTGTCACATCTATGTTCCTTCCTGTACACTCCTCTTTTCTACAATCAATCATGACTTTATAGTGTAGTGCCTCGCACCAAGGTTGTTCATTGCAATTTCAGATCCATGGATTCCAAATCCATGGATTCCAAATCCATAATTGAGTTTTCTGATGATCCGGACAAAAAGGCATTATATTAATTGCTGGCATGTTGAATATCCCTCCCTTGTAAGTGGCTTTGAGTGCCAACCATGTTTGAAGCCCTTCATCGATACTGAGCATCAACTCTCTTCAAATGAGATATACTTGACATAAAATCTTAATTAAAAAAAATCAATGTAACAAACAGAATTTCTTAATTTATACATAATGACTGGAACTTCTCCCTTCATTCAATGGTGTCTCAGTGTAAGAGAAAGATTCTAGAGTTGATTGATGATAACAACACATAAAAAAAACACATTTTGCCATATGGAAATATTGGATAGGCTGTTCTGTAGTAAAAGTAATACTAATGCCTTTACATTCATTTTCAGGGGCCACTTCAAGGAAGAGTATTAGAAAATATAAAGTATGAGGATATAAGTAAGAAACATCAACCAACGTGACAGATGAATGATCAGCTCAGGAGATTTAACAATGATTAATTCAATATCATGGTGATGTGAGGTCTTATGAATGAAGGATCACAGCCTGATTAACTGCCCAGTTAAACAGTGTCAGGAGACCTAATATTTATGTGATGTGCTTGTCTCTTTTTCAATATAAATTGACTCATGAGATCTATGAGACCCCTCTCAAGGGAACAGAACTAAGATTTGTCACGTGACCTGTATATAGAGGTTCCTATACAAAGGTATCTTGACCAAGGTTGATTTCTGATGGTTGATCTGTAGACAGGTGCCCTTTATACAGAGGTCGCCTGTTGTAATGCTTGCTTATTGCAAGTTTGACTGTATGTTATGTTTTTGACATGTCAGGTTAGGAGACATGTATGCTTTTGCAATCTTCTCAGAAAAATACTGGCAATTCTGTGAAAAAGAGGTTCTAGTAGACAAAATGGACGATTTTTGGAATATTAAAATAAAAAGGAAATTGCAAATATATAGATAGTTAATGTACATGTATTTACAGGAATTTATGATATATGATCCTTGTAAATATGTAAATATCTGCAAGTGTTGATTTTGAAGTGTGATGAATTATCTGTACAGTTTGAAAATATTGTCAAGTAATGTCAAAATAACACAAAAGGTGAAATAAATGTCTTCATCAGTGTACCATTCTATCTGTCATACCTTGTTTGCTCAAGTTAATTTTGAATATTGTATTGTATTGTTGTTTAATGTTCCACTCAAGAATATTTCACTCATATGGAGACATCTCCATGTGCTGGGTGAAGGGCGACAAATTTTGTCTATGCTGGACACTTATGGCCGTAGAGCAGGGAGATTTTTTTAACGTGCCAATACTTACTGGGACACTGGACCTCGATTTTTACTGCCTGGTCTGAAAAATGAGGATGGCCGACATCAGCATGGCGCTGCGCTGATTCGAACCCTTATTTTGAGTAATCTAATACTGTATAAGTAAGTGTGATGGTAAAGATCCAAATTGTCTGAGAGGTTCTTCATTATCAAACTGACTTTCCTCAGTTGTTTGACTCTGGTTTCAAAAACTGGATCCAAATACAGAAAAACACAGTCAAGTTTTGATTGAAATTGCTACAGAAAGTGTTGAAAATCCCTGCTTTTTGTCAAGTGAAATTGACTTTTCTATTGATATCTCACAATTTTATTCTGTATTTTGCTCTATTTCTGACACATTTTATGAATAAATTAGCCCTTCAATTGTGTTTTGTTTTTCATGTTCCATTTCTAATGATATGATGAGTTTTAAGAATAAACACATAAGAACAGAAAGATTTGTTTATGAGGTCAGCATCGATTTTACAGATATTTACACATGAATATGACAGGTAATTTATGTTTTATGTCAGGTTGTCAGATTTGAGGTACATAAATAAATGTCTGACTCAAAGAAATTTTACGTGATGTGTTGTCCTCTTTTAATTGTATCATTCTAATGCTGTATGTAAAGTGCAGCTTACAGATAGTACCATAGTAGTTAGCTGATGGGAACTTTACTGGTGCAGTACAGACTGAACACTTAAATAAAGTAACAGAAGTGCCAGCTGATAATTATCTAATCAGGTTGATCATGTAGCTATGTATACCAGCAGTTTTCCTGACTCAGGAAGATGTACACAAAGATTTAACTGTAGTCAGTAGTAGTAGTAATGATCACAGAGCAACATAGGATTTTAAAGCAGGACTTTATTTCAAAACTGACATCTAAAGGTAGACTCGGAAGAAAGTATTGGATGTACAAAGACAAGGTCATTTGATTATAGGCCAGCCCGGTACATCCGGGCACCATTAATTTGAATGCTTCACTTTCTGGATGCAATTTTCTAGGAATGGGCCTCGTTAATCGGATGCTACTAAACTGGATACTTCACCAATTTGACAACATTTGCGGGGAAAATAATTTTCAAATAGTATTTTTCATAGTTAAACGTATGTTTCTGCATTCCTGATGTTTCATTAATCTGGACTGTGTCTGAGAAGAAAGAACAGATTTGTCCATTTTGAAGAGAGTATTGCAAAGTTTGGAGAAAATATCAAACATTGACGTTTCTGAATTGCTGTTGCTGGAGAATAATAAGTCATTAAGTTTTTAAACAAACTTTGAATCTTCCTTGTTGCCTAGATGTTCTGGAAATATTAAAGAGTCATAATAATCGAGAATGCATTGCTTGTTTCCGGTAAAGGCCTTATTACTCAAGTCAACAAATAAATATTGTTACACAAATGGGTTGTAAATTTTTTCTGTTTCACCAAAATGTTGAAGAAATCAATTATTATCTTTAATTATCCTTAATGGGTAATATGACTTGAGAGGCATTTCAACTTGAAAATGGAAGATTTTCCATGACAAAGCAGTCAAAATTATGTAAAAATAATGCATTGGTTTAAAGTATAGTTTTGCTAAGGTTGTGTCTCCATGGCTTCAAGCACCCTACATGAGGACTTACTGAAACATTCTAGCAAAAGGCCTAGGCGTTTGTAGTTTTATTGTGAATCCAGTTGTAGAATTGCCCAACATTTGTGTAATATCCGTAATGACTAGGGCGATCGCATCCAACTCCCCAGGACACAATCCCAACAAATACCCATGGGTCATTTTCGTTCCCTTTCATCGTAAGCGACCCACCACTATCGCCATAACAAGCATCACCCAGCAACGCCCTATTGTAGCCAGCACAGAACATGGAATCCGTAAAATTTCCGCTGCCAATTTCTGCCCGTGCGCACAATTCGCGGTTTACATACGGTACGAAAACGTCATGAACTTTTTCCGGAGTCTTTTCAATATTCTCATACATTTGTCCACACCCAACAACTCGTCCAACTTTTGTTCCAAATCTCCGATTCAGAAATATGTCGTTTATTACACCAAGCTGCTTCATACATAGCGGCTGAATAGTTTTTGTGAAATTGATTGGAGTGTCAATTTCAATTAGTGCTATATCGTTGTCGTACATGGCTCTCTTACCAAAGTTTTCATGCATAATGTATTGCTTAATTTGCCTCTTTATTCCATTCTGTCCAGAGCAGTAATCTGTTCCCAATGCGAGTTCAATGTTAGCTGGATTAAATGGTTCCTTGAATTTGACAGGGAAGGTTGCAATACAATGAGCTGCTGTGACGATCCAATTGTCAGAAATCAACGTCCCGCCGCAGAATGTTTTACCCTATAAGATAAAATCTCTGATGATAAAAAAAAAATGACTGCAAAATAAATATGACATGGTGGTTAAATTCAAGCGATTTAGCACTTTTTGCTAGCATCACCCAGCAATAACTGCAACTGATGCAGCTAGCACTGCTACTGTAGTACCAGTAGCAACTGATGCAGCTAGTAGCTGCCTACTGAACTAGCAAATAGTTAGGTTACCATTTTACTGTTTTTGACTTGATTTGATGTCAGCATATTTTCCATTTAACCAGAGAACATAACTGTAACTTCTCTTTATTTTTTTTTTCTATATTTGACTATTGTGAAAAAATAATTGCAAAATGAAAGCGCTTTTTAATTGCGCAAATTGTCGAATAATGGTATAGACATTCCGAATAGATTTGACTTAAGCAGGTAACAGTTTACTAAAAACTAGCAGACACGTTCGTGATACATTGATTTGAATTTTCGACTTTTGACCTGATTGCTAAGCATTCCAGTCTATGAATTTGAGGTGTTCATCCGTCTGTCCGCCCGTCTTTCCGTCCATGTTTTGGCTAACGGTCCTGATTGAACAAAAATCTTAGAAACTAAGAGGGATAAAAATACAACATCTTGCCAACAGATTATAAGTAACCCCTCATAATTATTTTAAACCATTATTTGTGTCCTAGTGATCTCGACAGTGGGATGACCTACTTCTTTGAATTTTTGGCTTACATTGTATCTTCTGAACCATAAAGAATTGATATTTAATATTTCAAAAATAAGCGGTTTCTTTAGAGGGTGAAAAAAGCTCATATACACGTATAAGATTTATCATTAGTCGGTTCTTGTTATGACTACTGTTGTATAAATGATACTCTCATAAAGCCACGCCTTAATAATTCTCATAAATCAAGCACCACCCCGCATTAATTATTTCTGGTAATTTACCCGCAGTTAGAAATTTCCGAAAAAAATAAAGATTTTCTTGAGTTTAAACTAGACCCTTCTTCTACCAGTGTGTTTTGTCTCATTCAAATTGTTATCCGGCTGCTAGGAAAATGGAAATTATAAGATCAAAACCTAGCTGATCTGAAGAAGATGTCGGAATTTAATTTTGATCATTAATTAGGTATCTTAATAAAATATTTACCTTATTTTTCTCACGAATAATCACGTGCCACGGAACTGGGCCACTTGCAACAGCTCGTCCGCCGCTGATTCTACTTGTAATCCTTGGGACGATGTTCTCCACCGTAAACATACCGCTACACACTGCAATGTGGAAACGTAATGCATTATGTGTGAAATGAGAGAGAGAAAGAGAGAGAGTTTGGTGTTGTAACCAAAATAAGAAATAATTTATATCACAATTTCACAAACATAACAAAAATAATTTATCAATTATAATAGTTAAACTTAATGTATAAACATCGTCGTTGCTATCGTCATCATCATTGTTGTAGTAATGATAATCACTATTTATCATCGGATATAGCGACAACAGTAACGATATCACAAGTAGTAGATAATGTTGATAGTGAACTTAATATGAGTAGTAGTAGTAGTATAAGCAGTAGTGTTGGATTGAAATTGGTTTATTATATTTTCACCTGATGCACCGTCGTCTGCTTTGTTGACAGACAAGCGAGCTGATCGTTCGACGTAGCAGCCAAATTCACTCTCCGCGAAGCATTTGTATTGTCCTTCATCTTCCTCTTGTACGTTTTCGATCTTCAGGTAAAACCCATTGCTGAGAGTCTGTTAGATAAAACACACAAAGCCTAATTTAAATATGGAAATGATTGCCTTGAACCATGAAGAATGATTAAAGTCTAGGAGCACTGGAATTTGTCTCTTTATAAAAGCGACAATTCTGTTATAAAAGCAACATTTGCCGACCGTTTTGGAACTTTTTGAAATGTTATTATAATATTATTTCTAACCCGGGTATGACGCAGAAGTAACAATAACTATCAAATGTATATGTACATATATAAGCGTAGTTTTTACTGAAGAACTTTATCTATTTTTAATAGATTTGACAAAGTGCACTATGAAGTTTCTTTCTAGTATTTATCTGTAAACAAATATTGAATGATTTTTTTTGTGCACTGCGTACCGTTACGTTGATGTTGTTGTTTTTTTATTAAAAAAATATATGAATATTCGACTCGGGGAAAATTACTGTTAACAGAATAATGGATTGAGTCATCATTTGTAAATCACTCTTACGCGAAAATCATGGTACATTTCCCAATGTGCAGCAAAAACATAATACCTATCTGTATATGTTTAATTCACCTGATATACTTGGCAATTGACGGGTCAAATCAAACATATTAAACATTTTTTATCCATGCAATTAACGTGATTAGTAGTTTATTGTACGGAGTTTTACGTTGTTATTGTTGTTTAACGTCCCAATGTAGAATACTCTTATGGAAATATTGATGAAGTTGAGGTGGGTGGGAATCCTAATTTGAACTGTAATAAATCAAATCTATATAGTATACTTCGTAAATGAATTAATCTATCAACTTACAGAAATTCTTTGGTTTGATATGTTTTTCCCGTTGGCCTGCCAGATTACTTCATTAGCATTTGGAACGAAACACGAAAACAATGCCATGGAACCAACGTCAGCCATAGTATCACGTGGGGGTAGCTCCACCTCTGTGAGAGGAAAATTGTAGTGACGTCACATGAAACGCTGATGGTGCATATCTTTGTATCGCAAATATTGTATATGTACATGTGCACTGTTAATAACATTTGTGAAACTAGAATGACAAGTTCGTCCTGAGATTTTTACTAAAGCCCAACGCTGAACAAATTATAGAAGACAGGGAACAAACAATTCATTTCAACGCTAAACCGGTGATAGTTTTATCGTCTGATTGTGAGATATAAATAGCTCTCCAAACTAAACGTAAGATTAAGACTACCATTGAAATGTTTACAAGACACATCTAAGAAGAAAATTACGGATACAATTGTCTTTTCAATATAAAGGCATGTCTGTCAAATACAGTATGTATTTCTCCTGCTAAATTGAATTGATTATCAACTATGTCTCTTGTAACAGAAAGTTGATACCAGATAATATTAAAACATGTTCTGCAAGTTTGTTTAATAAACATCTCTATTTAAAAAAAGGCGCGATACACAAGCTTATATATCGTAAAAATACCTAGTTTGGGTGCCACAATCACACAAAAATACTAACCGTTACTTTTTTTCAACGGCGATTAAATCGGAAAGATAGATACACATTTAGTATAAACGGCGTGACATTTTCAAAGTTCTCATACTCACGAAAACTTTCAATTCATCAATGATTTTTCAAAACAACAAATTGAGATTATCAATAAACTCACTCTGTTGTATAAACAGGAAAGTTGAATGCCTGTTTGTTTCGAATAAAATGATTTATTTTAAAGTTCGTAGGACATTTCGTGCGATTTTTTTTAAATCAAGAAATTCAGGAAACGTACTCAGTTTGCAATCTTCGACAACATTCAGCCGGAATGACGTCTCGGCAAAATCAGAGGAAGTACTGGCAATGCATTTGTAAGACCCTTCGAAATCCTCTCGGAAGTTGGAAATATCCAGCACGCCACCCGGATAAACAGTCACGTGATCTTCGGTATTTGTCTGCAGCATCAAATCTTCAAACAGCCTGAACATAATAATTCATTTCTAAATATTTCAATTTGTAAAAGATATCTACTGATTTTTGTAACAAAATAAATCTTCTTAAGTTTCGATAAGGGTTATGAGTTAAAGTTACTAAGTTATATACTTTGGTTTTGTTTGAATCGACAACATTTAAGGGTGTGTGAATCTGTTGTGAAGAACGTAACTCACATTTCAATTAAAGCTGCTTTATTTCAACTTCATAGAGTATCATTGCTTGATGGGCTATTATTTTCCATTTTGCATATGCATACTTATTTATCATATCAAAGGAATAGAGTGTCTTACCACAGGGCTATTGAAAAAAGATAATCTTTAATCATGCATTTTTGTGCAAGAGAAAATTTGAATAAAACCACAATATACCTGGTATATATAAGAGAAGGGTTATTGGAGTGTTCATTCGTAGAAATATTTCAGTTTTGATCTTTAAGGAATAGAACCCTGGTCATGTAACTTTCTAAAAGTTATCAATGATTAACAATTAAAATATACAAACGTATGCGATATTCTTTTTTTTTTTTTTTTGCGGGCAGCAACAATTATTAAAAGACGGGATATTCAGTGTACATGTATAGGTATGACTAGGCGCTGGTTCGTGTGTTTGCTATTTGAAAGTGGGATATATGGCTTAAAGTTGGCTGCAAGGCCAAAAATGTCGTATGCTCTATTCAAATTTCAAATGAAAAATATATTCAGCACGCTGTATCAATATGAGTTAAATGCAATTATTAAATAATAAGCTTAAGAATCACTTATTTTATACTTATTTTCAGAATGACGCATGAATAAATAATTTGTTAGAGTATACTCTTGATTTGTTGATTGCTTTAAAAAGGGTACTACCAAGTATAATCTGCGTTAGGGTCGTTCACCATACATTCCATCACCAGCCTGGTCCCGCGTCGAACCGATCTACTCTCTGGAGCCTTGGTAAATGATAGGGTGCGTATGCTATTCGTCTAGCAAAAAGAGAAAAAGAAATGACTATTAAATAAGCAGGGTAAAAATGCTAAGTTTTTAGTGTTATTTGAAAATCGATATTGTGATGAATAGATTACACATTTCAGGAGAGAGAGAGGGTGGAGGGCAATACGAAACACTATCTATATATTCAGTCTATCTATCTATCTATCTATCTATCTATCTATTGCGACTCAACATAACTCGTAAATTGGACTTTGGTAATCCACAACCCTTAGTTTATTTATTGTGAAACATAAATGAGATTGGCTAATGCTGCTTTATAGATAATAATATGCAAGAAATGTTTATATTTTACTAAAGTTTGAATCCTTATGTTATATTTCTTATTTTTGCATACCTGCATTGTTTGATGCACACCACAGAACGGCCCAGAATAGCCATCCGAACAATAACACTTGTACATCATTTCGGTTCGAACACAGGCGCCGTGATCACAAATGTTGATGTCACACGGACTTCCGGTTACACAGCTAGAAATGCAAGCAGTATTGATAAATACAGAAAAGCACGTATATAATGACCTCCTAAAGGAAACAATTAAATCGGTCGTTTTAGGTAAGTGCTCTTTATATGGGGTTGATTTATAAATAAATGTCACTTTTAGGACAGCAAAAACCGGTCTTTGTGCCCAGGTGGTCTTTAAATTAAGATGTTTGCTAAAGTAATTTTTACTTTACGCAAAACATAGATATTCGTTTTTACAAACCAAAATACATGTATTTTACGAAAGAGAATATTTACATCGACTATCGGTACGGTTTAAAAGATGTATTAGGATTATGCTTACATCTTTAACTTTTGCACTGTCTCATGTTAAATAAGCTTCATCTATGTTTTACTATAAACAAATTAAACAAATAAGTT
>JACSZP010005422.1:0-15637 GCA_016161895.1 Pinna nobilis | reverse complement strand
GAACAAATCTTCATATCTCCCTCATACAAGGGCAATAACTGTATAATACTGGTGAATTCGAACCAGAGTTCAGAAGCTTTATCATCTAAAGATCGATACTCTTACCACTTGGTAACTGGAGTCTGATGATAGTAATACTTGTAAATCTACTGTAATACGACCTGAAACTACCCACCTGGATTGACTTTTTCCCAAGCACTAGCAATCGCATGCTGCAATGTTGTTGTGTTCATTCCATTCACTTTATTAATCCAAAATATGCGCACCTTCCGTGGTACACAGTTACACTGTGTTACTCCATACTTTTGTAAATGTTTTTTCATCGTTGTGGGGGCTGTGACATCTACCGTACTGGAATCAGCGTTCACAACAGTCACAGAGTATGACGCTTTTGTTACCTCCGATCTGTGAAAAAGTAAGTATATAAGTAGACTGCACCAGTTTGACATCAACTCATATAATTCATGAATTGTTGTTTTACTTCCCACTCAAGAATCTTTCACTTGTAGGGGACGTCACCTTGTACCAGTCAAGCGCCATGCATTTTGCCCATGCTCTGCACTCATGGTCGTAGAGCATGAAGGGTTCTTTAACGTTCAGACGCCTACTGTAACACAGGGCATCGGTTTTTACTGTCTCATCTGAAAGACAGGGACGGCCAACGACTCATTTGATATATTCTGGATTTTCAAGCTTTTGTTTATCCAATATTCAACGGATTTTATATTATCTCATTTATTCCCTGAATATTAATCACGAGATTTCTATGTGGTGTTCAATATGGTGTTCAATAAAATGCATGTAGTAAACATGTATGAAAGCAATTTGCTTTGTCATAAGATTCTTATGCTCAAGTCAAATGGGCATTAGCTATCTTTTTACGCCATCTTCAAAGACAGAGTTATACAGATATTACAGAACTTTCTTAGAGGTTTTTTTCTATGTTACATATTCCACTATTTTCAAGAATAAGTAAAAACACTGAAGTAAACTACCGTTCTATATAATGTTTAGATAACCTACCCATCCTTATCAGAGTAGAAGTCTGATTCCCAGACTTCAAAATGTATGTGCATATTCTTCTTTGGAATGTCTGAAAAGGAAATGTGAATTGTGAAAATTTGACATGAAATAATCACTTAGTAGCGTTTGGTTGTTTCAAAATCTGAAAGTACAAAGTGAGTCAACCTATTGTTCATAAAATTAGATACATGTATCTATTCATCTTTTCTACAACAGTCTATATCATACGAATAAATATGGAAATTATCTTGATGAAAGTCGCAGATACCAAGGTATCAATTGTCAAAACAATCTAGAGGCAATACACTTTGCTGAATACTGGACAAACATAGACCTCTGCATACCCAGAGGTGAGATCAGTGCCATGGAGGAGTAAACCTCCTCTTCTGGCCGATTATATTGGCTGCGAGTCTGGAGTCAAGCTCAGATAAAATTATTGAGAAAGATCGATTTTTCGTCCGAATCGGCATAGACGATTCAGTAAACAGAATTGTGTAAGAGATTCAACATTCAACTCAGTGAAACATTGCAATTACAAACAAATTGAGAATAAACAAATTGAGAATAAACAAACAACGCACGTGGATTACTCTCGGACCATGCGCTCATAAACGCTGACGTCACACTGCTGATTTTCGATTTTGGTAACACACCACTGAAGACCGCGTCATGCATCATGGTAACTCGTAATGTGTTGACAGACCGGCTGATGTTTTTCAGACTTTCAAAAATCATATCGAGCCCTCCATCCATGTTGGGATTGGGCCATTCCATCTTTGGAGTGGGCCCATGTGTGTATGTCATTCTTGTAACTAGTTTCCTTTTGAATAAAATTATGATGTAATGTATGAATCATTCATGGATACACATGAGTATCTCAAATACAGCCTACCCTGTTTTAAGAGATTGTCCAAGGGAAGGAGCGAAAAGGGTCACATATGACAGATGGTGTCTTAATTCAGGTGATATATACAGGAAAAAGCAATTTTGGGAACCATACGTTTAGGTCACATAAGGTTTGCCTTTAATTCATTGGGTCGCTGACGCACGTTCGACAAGAAGTAAAACTCGAGTAAATATGAATACTTCTCATCAATGAATTTTATTTTCAACTTCATTATAAATCTTAATTTTTTTTCTCTAGTTTAACCGATAAAAATCAAAATTCCCAACCATCCTTTCATACCTGTTCGAGTCCCAGAACATTCTTTTCTCTCCAAAGCGTAAATTAGTCCCTGTAAAGACATTGAAAAATACGTATGTATTAGTTATTATTACTTCTGCAGAGTTGAAAAAAAGAAAATTCAAATGTTTTATAATTACATAATCTAAATGATTGATGCGTAATGATCCCACAGCAATTTTTCATTATGCACTAGATTTGAAAGAATTAGAAGGTTGTGAATTATTAAGCTCTGTTACAAAGTACAAGATTCGTTTTTTATTTCTCATTATATTTATATAGCGTCCTTCAATAGCTGAATAACGAGTAGAAATCATATCATTTCAGAACCTTTTTAGTTTCCTGTCACATGAATTAAAAAAAGTTTAAATAATTTTTTGACTGTCTTGATAGTAGAATGTTCTTCCCCCACACACATTAATTTTGAATGTATATGCTACTTAAAAACTCGAAGTGTCATGTCCCATACAAAATGAGAAAGAGTAATTTCATATCGTAGATTTGCCTTGTCAGGTATGTGGTAAGTACTAATGAATGTTGCCGATTTGTAGAACAACTGTTCTACTATACTGATTTTAGCTCATTGAAATAAAAAATAAAGACATGCTTTTTATAAGAAGTCAGTATTTATTTTTCTGGTGGAGAAATTGGGAATTAAAAACTTAAATACATTGTATTTTGGCATGGAGTGCCTAGAAATTCTTCATCTAAAGTTAGCAATTATTGAAGTCTCAAATCCAAAATACCTTTCACGGCTCCTGAAATTGCTTGTTGTATCTTGGCTGTATCTTTTAATTTTATGCGGCCCGAAATATCAACATAACGTTGTCTAACTGACGTACAATTACAGGATGACGTCATTTCAGAAACATCTGTATCCTTCACGTGACGTTGCTTTCCATCTAGTTGCACGAAGTAAACGATGTCCGATACTTCATGACTAAATATAAAAAGAAATTGTGTACGTGATCTAGGTATTCGTAATTTTGAATCCTTGTTTTTATAAAGAGAACTTCTTACATAAAGAGTGTGAAAACAATCTGGCATACATAATTCGATCTAGGTCGGGATAATGTGACGTGGATTCGTTGGCTCGTACTTTGTTGAATGACCTACATTATGACGTAGAGACATATATGAAAAGTTAACCCCTATAAGTAGTCCTATATCCCGATCAGGCAATATAGTAAATGTATATTGACTTTATAAAAACAAATTCAATGAAATACCTGTAAGAATTGGGTCTTGCATGTGGCATTCAAGTTTAAAAACTCGATGGCCTCACTGTGCGCTGTTTATAAAGCAGCTGCTGTTTGATATATCCATGTAGTTGGCCTTATAGAGTCAATGTCATAGACAGACGATAACGTATCGCAAAATCGAAATTGAAAATCTCCCCTAATTGATTTATTGCAAGGTTGGCAAGTCTGTAACAGTCATACGACAATGTATTGAAATACATACCCTGATGCGTCTGAAGACGATTCAGTGGGAGCGTAGACTATATTCACATCGCAATCTGTACGACACTGACCTCTGTCTGGAAATTTAAAGATGATGTCATCTCATTTCTAACATTCATATATAGCATTAAAGTATGAAACATTATCTTTAAAAACAGTTTAACTAAAAAAGAAACAATATATAAATAATAAAATAGAAATAAATTAAATAATCAAACAAAATAACTCATTTACAAAATATATAAAGTAAAAGGAGATAAAATCAGAGCTTTTTAAAATTAAGTTACCTTTGAAATATTTTGTCCATTTTGGTAGCAGATCTTGTGACATCCTGGAAGTAGACATTGGCATGGCTCGTTGTACATTCCTCAAAGATAACCGGATACCATCTTTATAAGCAAGGTGATCCTCGCCGGTATAAAGATTGTTAATTACAGGTCGTTGACCTTCAAAAACCTTCCTCATGGCTTTCTGGGATGGCGGATGAGCTCTTGATGATGGTAGTAACTTCAATCCACCAGTTATCAAGTAGGATATTTCAGTCAAGAGCGTACTGTAGGTATAATAAACAAAAACCAATTAGATTAAGATGAAAAAAGTATGTATGTGCCCGTGCGCGCGTGTGTGAATGTGTGTATAAACGTAATACTTTGTGTTCAGTCCAGGGGTTCAAATTCTGGGAGAGAGAGAGAGAGAGAGAGAGAGAGAGAGAGAGAGAGAGAAGAGAGGGGGAGGTAGAGATTCTATAGCTATTGTTCAAGAATTAGTACTCATTTAACAAGAAAATGTTTTAGCGATTAAGTTATTGCGAAATTTGTTTTGTCTCATGTAAACTTTCATGCACTTACTTGATTAAGTTACTTACCCATAGTCACCTATATAGTATTCCACATTTACTATAAGGGCATCAATTCCGTTATTACCTGTTGTAAAAAAATGTGAAAGTAAGCGTACTACCTACTTATAACATGTGTGTAACAGAGTAACATGCATGAATATAGATGTACCAAAGGATATTCGAAAGTCCTAACTTTGTTGTTGTTGTTGTTGCGTTGTTGTTTAACGTCCCAATCAAGAATATTTCACTCATATGGATACGTCACCGTGAGTCGGTGAAGGGCTAAAAATTTTGCCTATGCTCGGCACTGCTGGTCGTAGAGCAGGGAGTGTTCTTTAACGTGCCAACACCTACTGTGACAAGAGACCTCGGTTTTTACTGTCTCGTCCGAATGACAGGGACGGCCAACCGCGGAGTGGCGCTGCGGGAATCGAACCCCGGACCCTTCGATTCTAAGTCGAACACACTAACCACTCGGCCACGAATTCAACTTTTCACGACTAAAGCTGTTAAATTATATTTGATGCGCTCCTTAACAAGGAAAAAAAATCATAATATTATCTACAAAACCAAACCTTTCTCAATCTACATGAGAATTTTAATATGTTGAATCGGAAAATGCTCTTTTTTAAGTACTTAGTAAGACTAGGCATAAATTCAATATACCTGCTAGAACTATTGCGATTTTCATAATATGAAAACACGACGATTCTTAAAGTCTAATTGCTGTTTCAGTAACATGAATATGATATGACTTACTTGCATCCGTCCAAGATTTTTTAATGTTGTTTTTTATCAATTCCCTATTTCTGTCATAAACGTATCCAATTAGATATAACTTATAGCCGGCACCGATGGCATCTACGTCTCCACTGTATGGTGCATTCCCTTTGAATATGTTACTACCCGTAATTGAGGTGTTGAGGGCGTTTATAAGTTCAGAGTTGGTACCCGTGTTATCACCACTGCAGCATTCTGATGCATTGTAAATTACTTCAGTCAAAACATTTCTGAAATCATCAACATTTTAGCATTATCATCGATTGAGATTTACAACCTGGTTAAAATGCATATTCAATATATGAAAATTACAGATACCCAAGTAATCAAACGCCAGATGATTCGGAGGCAATAAACACATTTGGTGAGTATCGGACAATCACAGACCTCTGAAAATAAAGGTGTGGGACCAGGTACCATGGAGGAGTGAGCTTTCCCTGCTGAGCAGTCAAACTCCTCCGCGAATTAATAAGAATGTATCCAAAACCATCATTTCGTTGTGCAAACCCAATGTCAATTAACATACATTGTAAAGACTTCTATTTAAGACTATTAAAATAGTGCAGTGCAGCTAATGTTATTTTTTTTAAAAACATTCAGAATACAGATGAATACATTACACATGTAATTATATGAAGAGAAATAAGATGTTAGATACAAAAGTATAAATGTGTCAGTAATCGGACTCTGAAGAAGATACATGTAATATAAAATATTGAAATTAAAATTTGACACATAAGTGAAATTATCATTTCGAACATGATATAAGTATTTCCCTTAACAACACGAACAAATCTAGATATAAATCTTCAATGAACCTTTTTTCTATAATCATTGTCTAAAAAAGATTGGACTGGGCTGGAAAGGATTGGGAAAATTACAACAGTTTGCGTACGATGTTTGAGGACGTTACAACGCACGCTTGCAGTGTTGTCATTTTCCCCGTCAAATAAAAGATATGAATATCGGTAGTTATGCTATTACTCTTTTCTTACCCCCGGATGTTGTAAACGTATTGAAGACCTTGGATTTGAATGTCACTGCAGTTCTTTCCTGAAAAAGAAGATTTAATTCAATGTACAATAAAGATCGATTTCCTTTCTCTCAAAGTAATTAGCCAAAGTTTTTCACATTGTCAACACATTATAAACACTAGAGCAAAAGTATATCATATGAAAAGAAGAAAACGTTGAAGATTCAAAGGGGACATTCAAAAATGAAAAGTGGAACGATAGACAAGACCATGATCAAAGCTAAAAGAGACAAATTACAAACAGTAATCCATACAACACATAAAACTAAAAATAGAATAACATTAACCCCACTAAATCCGGGAGTGAGATCAGGTTCCTGTCCTACCCGCAGCATTTGTCGTGTCACCTAGTACGTTTTTTTTTAATAAGTTTGATCTGGCGATAATCGTAAACGAGAAAAGGATTGAATTAAGTATATGACAAGGGGAACATATATCCCTCATTATCTGTTGCGTTGTTCTTTAACGTCCCAATCAAGAATATTTCACTCATATGGAGACGTCACCATGTGCCGGTGAAGGGCGACAAATTTTGCCTGTTATCGGCACTGCTGGCCGTAGAGCAGGGAGGGTTCTTTAACGTGTCAATACCTACTGTGACACGGGACCTCGGTTTTTACTGTCTCATCCGAAAGACAGGGACGGCCAACCGCGGAGTGGCGCTGCGGGAACCGAACCCCGGACCCCTCGGCTCGAAGTCAAACACGCTAACCACTCGGCCACGAAGGCCCCCCTCTTCATATGTAAAGCAGATATTCCGTTTTGGTCGACCATGTCATGATGGCGACAATAAAACTGTCGAATTTTCCACTTCAATCTAACCATAAAGAAATATCATTTCAGGCAAAAATAACATATCCATTATATATCAGACACGTGTGATTAGAAAAGGTATCAAGCATATAAGAATGTTCATCGAACAGGTTTCGTACGAATCGCTAAATTAGCTATGAAACGAAGAAAGTCTTAATAACTGCTAGAATTAGTTAGTGTCAGGAGTTCATGACCTGCCTTTTGCAAAAGAAAACCTGTGAAAAAAATGTTAAAATCTCAATCAGTCATAGAAATGTAAAAATTTGAATAAGACTACCAAGGTGCATTCGGCATTTGAAATGGGATCAATCCTCTCTAACCTCAGTGCTTGACTCTTGTTCAAGCAACAAACAAGTTCGTACTACGTAAAAAAGCGAAGATGAGGATACCAACGGTGCATTAAAAAAAACGGGGCAAAAATGTTCAACAACAGACAACACCATGGCCAAATCTAAAAAGACAACACTCCCATTAGTAATCCACATAGCAACACATAAAACTTAAAATATAGTAACACAAACCCCACTAAAAACCGGGACTGAGATCAGGTCCGGAAGGGTAAGCAACTCCTATTCCAGTACATGTTCATGTTTAGAGAAACACGTTCTTGAATTTGAACCCTCATTGTGCTTTCACTAGATCTCCTTGCAACAAGGTATAAAAACAAAGCCTGCCACTTTGTAATTAGATAGATTAAGATAAGTATTCTATATATATTTTGCATTACTACCTTCTTTCTTTAAATATATATCGTACAAGAAGACATTACCTTCGGTTGTATTCTTGATTGCTCTGTTAATCAGTTCCTCTAATTTGTCAATATTCGTAAGCAAGATTTTCCTGTTTAAGAAAATTCTCCGCTTTCCACAAGATGCTGGCGCCAAAGTCGATGCTAAACTTTCGGTCGTTTGCAAAGCAGTCGGCACTAAAGTTGTCGTAGGAACCTGCAATGTCGTTGTCATAGCAACTCCGTCGCTAGACGACAAACCAGAAGATGTTTGTGTAAACTGGACAGTTTGGGATGTCGATGGTTGACTGGGTGTACTAGTACTGTAGCTCACCCCTTGTTCAGTCGTAGTGATAGGTTTGTCCGTAGGTATGCTAAATGCAGTGGTCTGAAACATTGAGGTAGGAGATGAAGTCATACCTTGCGAATTGGCATAAGAGCTGGTATCTAGACGACTACATTGAACAAGGAAGCCTAAAAAACAAATGCAATGCAAACCACTGGCATCTATACAGGTACCATTCACGAAGCACTGACGCCCAATACATGCAGTGAATGAATTGCCAGTAGTTACCTCTTTAGAGGATGTGGCAACACGTGTTGTTTGGGTTGCTGGTGATGATGATGCTGTGGTGGATTTGGTGGATGTTTGAACATCTCTTGTATTTCCTTTTGTTGTTAAAGTTGTTGTTGTTGTGTCAGACAGAATTGTTGTTTCTGTTGTCGGATTAATTTTGATGGTCGTAGTAGCTCGTTCTGGCACTGTGGTTGTGCTAGTCTCTGGCACTGAAGACAATGCTGTCGATGTTATGCTAGTTGTTGCTGTCATCGTACTTGACAAAGTAACATCCTTTGTACTGGTGGATGATGGCGTGGCAGTTGGCATGTATGTTATAGATGTCGTTGACAATGAGACACCTTGGTTACTTGTGGGAGATGACGTAGTGGATGACATGCCAGGTGTCGTTGATACTAGATTGTTTGAAAATGTTGTTTCCACGGGAGGCTGATACCCTGTATAATATTCACAGTTCACCCCAGTGAATCCCTGCAAACACTGGCATTTGTAGGCATTCAGTAAACTGATGCATGTTGCGTTATTCTGACAAGGCCAGCTACTGCACACCAATATTTCTTCCTCGCAATATTTCCCCGTGAATCCATCTCGACAGCAACAGCTTCCATTAAAACAGTGGCCGTCATTTTTACAGTTTATATCTGGACATTCAGGGTCGTATCCATCATGGTGGTATTCGTTTCTGCATATTGGACCCTGCCATCCGTTCTTGCATTTTTTGTCTCTACCACTAATTTTACATGTATTGGCATTAAAGCAAAAAGCATCTAAATACGTGTTGCAATTACTCTGCGCATGCGTACACGTCTTACCAATGAAGCCACTATCACAAGCACAATAAATACCTCCTGGTCCCTGTTTACATGTCCCATTACCACAATATGAACATGCATCTGAAATATTACGGACTGAATTTATGGTTTTGTTTATTTTCTGTTCACAGTTTTTACCCGCGAAATTCGGAAGGCACTCGCAGGTGTAATTACCAATCAAATCCCTGCAAAGACCCCCATTTTTGCATGGATTACCAGCACATTCGAGGATTTCTTTCTCACACAAGATACCCGAGAATCCGGACTGACATTGACATGTTCCGTTAACACAAACACCGTTTTTCCTACAGTAATTTTCAGGGCATTTCATTTGTACCTGTCTGATGATTGGAGTTGTCGGTTCTGTGGTAGGTGGCGCCAGGGTTGGCATTTCCTGTTCACAAAATGTCCCAGTATACCCATGTTTACACAAACAGAATACCGCCGATTGGCCCGCTGGTATGTTTATGTCCATACATGATTCAGAATTCTGACATGGTTTTTCGTTGCAGGTTTTTACTCTTTCGCAGTGTTGGCCAGTATATCTGATTTAAGTAAAGAACAAAATGTATATTGAATTTGCAAGAATTTGTTATTCGTAATTAATCTAATTCTAGTTCTTGCTGCCTGTAGTTTCCAACGATATTTATTATATGTATAAGGAGGTATGAAGGTCTAATTGAAGAGTTTCACGTACCACGTGATACCAGATACCGTTTCTGTGGGACTGGTACTACCAATGGTGGTCGCATGTCATCTTGCCGCTGAAATGAAGTCAGCGCGAGATATCGTCTGCCAGCTTCACGTTATCACCAATAGAAACAACAATCCATAAATGTTATGGGGTATCAAGTGATACATATGTTAGGCCCACTGGAAGAACTTTCAAGGCTCTCCTATTTGAGCCGTCGGGGCTTCATGGAAGATTGTTTTCCTTCAGATAGTAAAAGTCGTGGGTTCGGACCTCGGCAGAGGCCACTGACTGCCATTGTCGTTTGGATGAGACAATAAAAAACGATGTCCCATATTACAGTAGGTGTCGGCATGTCAAATAATCCTCACTGCCTAATGGTCAGTGTTAAATATAGATTAAATGTGTATGGCTATGGTCAAAAATAAGAAACATCAAATACTAAAACTTAAACTTGAATACTTAACAGAAGAACCTCATTAATTCACATGGTCTTGTTTCGAAGTAATTAATCTGAATAAATGAAGCGTCCGGAGTAATGAAATTTTACATTTCATCATTCAATATTATTTTTTCAAAGTAGACATTGTTATTGAAGATTTTTTTCAAATGGCAAATAGTCATTTTTATACATGCATTTTGTTGCTCTTAGTAGTACCAGTAAAGCAATACATTACAGACCCTGTTTCACATGTACAATTATATGACCCAGGAAAGTTGTTACATGTTCCAGATCTACATGGGTTCTGGGTGCATTCATCCACATCTTCTTCACATAACGCTCCACTGAAGCCGGGAGGGCAGCAACAGTAAAACTGGTTGCCAGGGTTACCAAATTTATTCACTGCACAGGTGCCTCCATTACGACATCCGCTTACACTTGCTGTGAAAAGATAATGGTTTTATTGTTAAGACTTTAGAATTCCATTGCATCATTAAACATAAAAACATTTGACTTACCCGCATAAATTACATGCGATTAAAGTAATGTTTTAAATTCCGTGACAGTTACTCTTTATATTTCCTCGGTCGTTAAAGATTCCTGGGTGGGACTTCAAACAACAAATGACCTAGGCTTTTTCACACATCCCATCTGTCTATATGTATATAGCAGGACCTATAACTGTTTGGTCCTACGACTCTTTGAATAGCAAAATGATACAGATACCAGTAAAGATATAAACTCGTTTTAGTAACTGATTATTCATTTTCCTGGATTTTGTGTCAATTTACCAACCGCAGTTACATTGAAAGTGTCTATTGAAGTATCAATATTAGAAAAATAATCCATGTGAATTATTGAAACATTAATCAGTGATTTATGTAGCTCTGTTAACAGGATTCCACGTGCACATGCACGTGATCCTTTTTTACTTTACAAAAGAACTATAACTCCTCGAATCCCATACCTGGACAACTCAATTCGCCTATCTTAGGTTTATCACAATGGGTTCCCTCCCAACCTTTGTCGCACATTTTCTCTCCTGTCGACTGATTACACGAGTAATGGCCGTGGCAATCATTTGAAGGGATACAAAACACAGAACAGTCGTTTCTATAGAAATTATTTCGGCATGCGATGGCAACTGAAATTCGTAATCTGAAAATGAAGTTAAAGCAAGAGATTTGATGTTTTACATTACCAATACAAAATTGTTTGGATTTTTTATTAAACAAAATCTAAAATTCAAAGTTATTTGACCTCAATAAAAAATACACAATTTACTTGTAGTCTTGGAATGAATACTCAAAGAACAATCATAGAATAAATGACAAAGATTAAAAAGAATCTGAAAAACAATCTTATAGTTAATGGTAATACCAACGAATAACATCTAAGTTTTTGATTTGTTTAGTATACGCTGTTTTACCGTGATGCATTTCGTTTCCTGTTTCCTGTTAATGCTAGTTCCCTGTAGTCAGAATCATTCAAATGTCGGGAGCCATAGACCGGAACTAAACTTTTATACACCTCATCGAATGAGTCCACAACTTCGGTAATCTGCTGGGCGTCGTCATCGAGAATATCGATAAAGATTCTGACTTGTCCCTAAAGAAAAAAAAGTTAATACATGTCAAATGCAGAATATGGGTTTATCTATTTTTTATTTTGTTTTATGATTTTCTTCATTTTACAAAGCTTTTCGTGTTTCAGTCAATTCAAGAATTTGAATTTTGTATTGAACAATCGACAAAAAGTGTACTAATGTCAGTGTATCTATGTGTTTGCGCTTTTAATGTATACAACCGTATCCTTAACTCATGCCATCAAATGAGAAAGAATGAGTACTTTTACTGATATATATTTGTGTATGCAATTGTTTTCATGCATCCTTTTACAATTCGACGATTCTTATAATTTATGTCAAATCAACATACAGTAAAAACTGTTTATAACGTTTCTGCTTGTAACGTTTTTCTGCATGTAACGTTTTCATTTTCAATCCCCGAATAAACACCCATATTAACCTATGTTAAAATATATGGATATAACGTTTCTGGGTATTACGTTGTTCGTTTATAACGTATTAGAATAGGGGTCCCAGTATAATAATATAGTCGTCTATAACGTTTTTTTCCTAGTTTGAATGGTTTCAACACATGGTGAATTAACAAGCAAACACCTGAAAACGTATTCGGTCGACCATAGGGAATACCTGGTCATGCAAAAATAAAGCCTGACGTGTATTTTTAAAATAAAAACTTACTCACAGATGTTGATCATACACATTTGGAAAGTTTAGCTTCAATTAATCTCACATTCGTCCCTCTCAACACAATGTCACCAATTTTTATCAACTTGCTTATAACGTTGAATTATTTGTGTCCCGAGGGAAACGTTATGAACAGATTTTACTGTATTTTCTTACCGTCCAAGATGTCAGAGCCAGCTGTTTATTCCGTACGTCCTGTGGGAAAACTAAATATGACGGGGAGTCCGGTGGCAAGCTGATTTTTTCCTTTCCTCCTGATGGGATGCAGGAATTCCTGTAGGAAAACAACAACAAAATCAGAAATCTTTTTGCATGGGTAGCTTCTCTGCCTGAAACATACATATATATTTACATTCTTTTACGTCCACTGTTCAGTACTTATATGTCTTTTAGATTACTAAACATCGTAAAGGTGTCCTCTTCTCTGATCCATAAACGATATAAAAGTCACAAATACCACTCTGTCAATCGTTTGAAGAAACATAAGGTTAAATACAAATGTGGTGAATATTGGACAAACAAGGGGCCTCTGACATCCCAGAGGTGGGATCAGGTGCCATGGAGGATTCAGTTTCCCCTGCGAGAGTCCACAGTCATATTCAAATGAAATTGTCTTTTTACTATTGAAAGGTAAATGATCAAATAATGTTCAACATTTAAAGCTTTAATGTCAGTAATTGTGACAAAATCACAAAATCATCCACCATTTCCCAGCATGAGTATCCCCATGTCACAATTAAATGATGCATTTAAAGCTATCTTTTGATGATATTTTGAATCAAAATCGCAAATTTTATAGGAATCAGATTTGCTAGTATTTTAGTAAAGAGGACAATGAAGTTGTAAAGCTAATTTACTCGCCGAAGGTATTTGCTCCTAATCCGGATTCAGTACGACAGGAGCAATTTCCTCACCTCCCAAATCTGGAAGCCACCATCAGATCGAATTATTTTTTCTTGCGGTTTACCTTAACCACATTTTAAAAAAAAAACAAACATCTGTTGAGACTATATAGTCTATTCAATGAAGACGTTTTATTTCGCTGTTATCAAATGTGTACATATGATCTGGTATCTCAAGTCCTTTAACTTTTGTTTTGACCCATTTCTCTCTTGACCTGCTCTATACAAGTTACTAACATTACTAAAAATAAATATTATTTTGTAGGGTCATATTTTTAAATTCATTTTTCTTTGACACATTTTTGAATGAGCATGCCGCGATTTCTAAGTACAATACAAATTTAGAATAGCAAATGTGATAGAGGTAGACCCTAAACACTATCATCTTGCGCATGTGCATTTTATTCTAGAATTCCCATGATGCTCAGGGAACAAGGAAACATTTCAAGCATTTTCAAACTTTGCATCATTATCTTCTTTTGTCGAAATGTCCTTGATTTCCCTTAGTTTGAAAAAAAAATCAACAGAACTATAGGTAACCAGGTTTTTATAAACAAAAATGTCCCCGTTCTTTATCATTCTGCGATGACATTCCGTTTGTGGTATGTCTTTGTTAAACAATAATACCATTAATCAAAAGTCTGGGATCGGTGTCCTTTTCTGTCTTGACAACAANNTCCAAATTATCATTTAAAATACCCCATTCCATATTACATAGACTGTTTTCTAACTGACTAAACGGGGGCCTCTGTGGCTGATAGGTTAGCGTGTTCGACTTCGAGCCGAGGGGTCCGGAGTTCGATTCCCGCAGCGCCACTCCGCGGTTGGCCGTCCCTGTCTTTCGGATAAGACAGTAAAAACCGAGGTCCCGTGTCACAGTTGGTGTTGGCACGTTAAAGAACCTTCCCTGCTCTACGGCCAGCAGTGCCGAGCACAGGCAAATTTTGTCACCCTTCACCGGCACACGGTGACGTCTCCATATGAGTGAAATATTCTTGAGTGGGACGTTAAACAACAACGCAACAACAACAACTGACTAAACGTCACATTCTTAATAAGAAAATTTCAGATTTCAAAGTACAAATATAATTTGCGGTTTCACGTACTAAAGATAACAAATTACTTGTTTTTATTCGATATTTCTCATTGTGGTGATTGATACTTTATTTATCAATATCGTGGTTTTTTATTGACTGAATTTATAAACCTAGAGTATAATTAATACGCCTTTAATAACTGAAGTATGGGAGGAACCATTTCCACACCCAGTACAATATCAAATTCATGTAAATATCACAGAATCAAGGAGTTACCTTAAATGGATATTTCATGTATATTTAAATCAAACGATAAACATGATACGAAATAATCGTCTAACGCCATCAGAATTTCGTCAGTGACTAATACGTACACGTTATTTAATCACATGCCTGTTATCATCTAAACATTTCAAACATTCATTGATTTTTAAGTCAGGGTCGAGTTCTGAAAGTCAGTTATCCGACAACAAAAAGCGACGCTCCATCAGGATGTTTATACGCATAAATGTAACAAATGGTTTGTTTTGCTTCACGTTACGAGATCGGCATGCAAATGAAACATTATCGAAACAAAGACGGGACTTTCTTGAAATACGTTTTTCTTACGTTTGTGAGATCAATCTAGAAAATTAAAGTACAAATTCAAAATAGGTAAAAACGTTACAGTTATATTTGTATATATAAAATAAGATGTACCAGTAAACAGTGGTGTTAAGATTCTTTCTATGTTTTGACAAACATTTATCGTTTATTTCTCCTTCGGATAAAGTGATGGTTCTTTTACAGGGATAAATAGTAAAAAAAAATCTACTAAGATTATGTCATGAAAAAATCTTCTGTTGTATACAATGAAATTTTGATATTGATCAATGCATCGTCCGTCTTCTTGTTTTATCAAGTTAATTGTGGTCTCACTCAAATTATTCAATACAAATTATGACGTCATCAGTATCATACATGTTGCGGAACAAATTTTCTGTTCCTTTTCTACTTGTATTAGGAGATATGATACAAGTAAAGATGCTAATTCCTTTATATATA
>JACSZP010005420.1:2205-21094 GCA_016161895.1 Pinna nobilis | reverse complement strand
ATAGGAAAAACGGATATTCAGTTGTGTATTGTATGATAAAAATAATAAACAACCATACCTAGATTTTTTTCCATGAGCAATTGCACTGCACACACCAATGTTGTGCCCATAATGAAAAACAATCCTTAATTGTAAACATGTTTTCATGTGGGTTTTATTTAATATAGGCCTTCAAGTATTTGTGGGTGTTTCAAGATGTATGCTCTCTCCTTACCTATTGTTTTTTGTCTTCATAAAACGAGATGAGATCCGGTAGATGTGTCGAATGATAATAGTGGTGTTAATAAGAGATCATAACTTTTATTTGATATTGCAGTGTTTCCATTGGCAACATGTAATTCTACATTATTATTTTACTTAGATCTTTCCAAACCTTGGATTTTCTCGTTATCACATCTGATCATTTCATGACAAGGAACTTGCAACAAATTATTATAGTAATTTTTGCCTCCTCCTTAAAAAAAATTCCATATATGAGTATTCAACCATTGAATACCTAACAGAGGTGGTTTCCTATTTGAGGTAGTCTTTAGGCAAAGTCCCACTTAATTTTTTTTTTACATTTTCTGAAACTTCTGAATTTGCAGCTATGCCTGGATTTTGGTAACCATAGTTATGATGCATGTATACATATACTTGTACTATATGATCACAGTCACACAAAAATGTCACTTTTGTTATTTGGATCATTCCAGGATCATATTTAGTGGTATTTACTTGGAACATTGACATGCTTTGCACATCATTATTGCATGGAAATTGACATTTGTCATCGATTAAACTGAATTACTTGGAGTCTGTTGAGATTTTTGGCAACAAGTACTGTATGTCATTAACATTTGTTTAACTGATGAATGCCTTTTAAATCATATCTACATGTAGCATGAAGATGACCTTGACCTTTGACCTTTATTGACCTTACAGAATTAAGCAACATGAACCTTTCCCCTGCAAAAGTTTTCTTTAAAAATGTATGAAGATTTATGTAACTGATATATGTCTGAAAGTCCATATCTAGTATGAAAATAAACTTGACCTTTGACCTTGAGTAATCTTGCCAATATGAACCTATTGAGGAATTATGATGCACAGCAGTTGACCTTGTGTTTGCACCAAACTGTTGAAGGTATGTCACAAACAACCAGCAGGGTTCCACAGTAAAATGTTTACGTCAGGCCTAGAAAGTTAGACATGACCTAGTGGTTAGCAAGTTCATCTTCTTATCAAGAGGTCTGGGATTCGAATCTGAGCCGCTCTGCAGTTGGCTGGCCCCGTCTTTTGGACGAGACAGTAAAACACAAGGTTCCATATCACAGTAGGTGTTGACACTTTTAAGAACCCTCCCTGCTCTTCAGTCATAAGTGCGGAGTATAGACAAGTATTCTCAGAGAAGTACAAAGCTGAAACAGGCATTTGAACCAACTTGGCCCTGACATGAAGTGTGAATGAATTACACAAGATATAGGCAATTAAGATAGTATTATGACCTTGAATTCTGCATAATGAAAACTACTTTGTCAGGAGCTGGGTGTTTCACAAGCAATACTTTACAAGTTTGTACAAGGTTACTCAGCTGAGCGTAGGGAATGGGCATAGAGAATGCAAACTAGAACTTAAGAATTTATATCACTCTTGGAAAACGTGTTAAAAGTCAAAGAACATGTGAAGATATTTTGGACTATAGTGGTTATGTAATGCAAATGGTTATGACATTTCAGAAATTCCTGTAACTACAATCAATTTTCTTTCCTTTCGAGAAAAAACATTTTATGTCAAATTGTGATTAAGAACATATTGCTTATTTTGAGGTTTATGGGCAATTTTGAATTGTGAGTTCTAATTTTAGAGAGTTATGTGATTTTATTAATGCTGATCACTAGTTTTCAATTTTTTTCCTTTTAATAAGCGAATAAAACAGAAATGTTCAATACGGCTAGATTTTGATATCGTCCTTGTAACTCTCAGTTTTGGAGGTATTTAATGACAAAGATTACGTGTACACAATCTTGGAACTATATTTCAGTGATGTATTTTCTGATTAGCCACCAAATCCCCAATAGAAAGTGACTCTATTTAGGTTGCCTGTTCAGTCTTGCACAAACTTACAAATAGACAGTGAATTCATTATTCAACAAACACCTACAGGGTAGCATGTGGTTCATGAGTCTTAACATGCACTTTGTATGTATCATAGTATGTATACATCATCTGTATATCCAGGGTCATTCATACTTCCGTTTTATTCTGTTGTATCAAATGACTAGCTCTGATTGGTCACTTCAGTCTTTCATTTTTAATTACCTCATCATTCTCTATGGTGAGCTTTTTTGTTGTTTTTTTCTATGGTATATTTGTGTAGGAAGTGCATATAGAGTCATCCTGCCCTATGGTATAAAATAGATAATCTAAGATTAACCTGATTAACTCATTCACCCCTAAAGATATTTTTGGATTTGCCTAAGTCATTAATTAATGAAGAGTCCATTATTTTTTAGGGGGGTTAATGAGTTAAGTCACAGAGGTGATGCACCACATTATTATTACACGACAGGTAGAAAAAGTAAACAGTGGCGTGAGTAAAACTCTCGTCATTTGCTTTCTTCACCTGAAGCTAAGAAATACTGACTAATTAAGATTGTCTCTGTAAAACGTTTCATCAGCAAATTCCTTCTCACAGGAAGTAAAGCAATCCAGCAAGATCCATAGATTACATTTAATTAATGAAGTAGATGACTTCACATCATCATCCTGATGAGATCATCGATTTTGTTACAGGTAATTTTTTATGGCGTGTGCGTACAGGAAATTTGAAGAGGGATTTTGGGAAGAATTAAAAGACGCAAATCCTCAAATCTTGCTTTCTAATTGTTTTCTAATTTAGGTATGAATTAATCAGAAAATATTATGTGACAGAAGAAAATTGAGGTCATGATCAGTCTGCACGTGACCCTTTCGTCAACTCTTGGCATTGGGTTTTATCCTTTAAGTTCAAGGACAGGCAAATATCAGCAGCTCACGTGCACAACTGGCCACGTATCAGTGTGTATGTAACGTTTTCTTCTGTCCTTCAGGCAGAATGATAAGACAGGGAAATCCTGAGCCAAAGATAGGCTTGGCACGTTGCATGATAAAATCTGTGCAGCATGTGTGAGCTTTTCATGTGCATCAAGGAAGCTTCATTTAACACTACTAAATGAATTATCATATGAAGAGAAAAAGAAATGGCTTCTGATCAGATGAGAAACGTTTTATATCTCTCAGTGTATCATCATATCCTATGGAAAGCCATTGAATACTGGTGTTATGCTTAAATATAGACCTTTGGACATTTATCAGTGCATATTCTAGAGTACATGTTTTCTGATCGCTAACTAAGATTTGTATGATAATTCCTAGACCATAGATTTACATATCATTTGATGCCAGAGTAAATAACAACTCACATTTTTAAATCATAAACCATTTATTGACTTTTGAGTGGACAAACATAGAATAGAAATTGGCCAGGGTGAAAATATATGGACCTTGACCCTGGTCAATATTGGTTTTGCAGTCAAAATTATCATAGTTGTACAGTAGCCCATATATACAATTCTGTATTTTGTTCCTTTTACAAAAAGAAGGGTTGTCAATTTCTGAAATACATGTATTTCAAAACTGCATCCTTTGGCTCAAGTTGACCACCAAACATGAACTTCATTTTATGTCAAATTGAATGATTGCTTTAGTACTGAAGTGCATTTTTACCCTTATCATTATTTACATGTAGGATGCACTTTGGCTGAGAAAGGTCACATGCACATTCCGAGAAGCCTACGAGCTATTTTTATGGGTTTCCTGTGTAGCACTCAACTATGAGATATTCATAAATGAATGAATGCTGTTTAAAACACATGAAACCAATCGTGTTGTTTACCAATATAGAAAGTTACATAACTTATAGTTATGAAATCAACACGTTGCAGATGTAGGAGAAAAACTTATACAATCTTCCATATAACATTTTGAAGGGGACAAAATGACAAAATTGCCTGGGATCAGAATTATTTACACTGGTCATTACAGAGGTATTTTTATCTGTTTGCTTTATCTATTTGGGCAATTTGCTTCTGAATGGGTGTCCAGATTGGGGAGGCTCCACTGTATATAACATGCGCGGATCTAGGGAGGGGGAGGCCTAGAACCCCCCCCCCCNNGCCCCCCCCCCCCCCCCTGGAATTGGCAAAATATATCAATAATGGTTCCCCCCCTCCCCCCTGGAAAATTTTACACCCCCCTGGAAAAAAAATCCTGTGTCCGTGCATGTATAGTAGCACAGCCAAAGAACAACAGCCCAGCTAAGGTTTTACTGCAACTTGTTCATGTATAAAGGAACAGCATGATAAACATTGTTTATTGTTTACAAGTTTGCCCAAGTTTAAACATTCATACTTATATAGGGATTAACAAAATTAGAATTTTGTGGTTTTGACTTCTCTCTGATTAATCCAACAAGCATGAAAAAAAGACATCATGCACTGCATACTTTTAAGTGACGACATTTTCTTCATTGCATATCCATTCTCTCATTCTTACATATTTTCTGAGGCTTTTAAAAAAGATTTCTTTCATTTTCTTCAGTTATGTGTTATGTGTTTTACGCCTTTGATAAGTAATATTACAACAACAAATTAAGCGAGATGTAAGAGATGAAGATTTGCCATTAAATATGAAGATTAAAGGTGTACAAATATTGTTAGATTGTAACTAGCACGTCGGCTCAGGTGTCACAAAAATCGTTGTCCTTAGCAGATACACAGTCTTGGCTTGTTTGTGCTGTCATATCACATAACATGTTAAGAGTTGTCCAGACTATCATGTTGTCGTGAGAACATTTCCGGTCACATTTCGATTTGACAAACGTTCTGTCATTGTTTATGTTATTACATAGATCAATTTCTTTAATGCTGTGTGTACATTTGCACACATAGTGGCAGATTAGGGTTTGACTTATATATGAGAATAATTCATCTCATTTCTTCTCAGTATTGTGAAAGGCTGTGTCCTTTCTCTGATACCGAAGTTGTACTTAATAGTAGCAAACATAGTAGCGAACATTTAGACCTTGGGTTTTATTTTTAACTCTGTGTGGGGACTTATCTAGAGATATTTAGCTTTAGGATCCGTTTTTCACAGATAAACAATGAAATGAATCATACGTTGAAACTGATGTCACTTAAAT
Source organism: Pinna nobilis (assembly GCA_016161895.1). NCBI lineage: Eukaryota > Metazoa > Mollusca > Bivalvia > Pterioida > Pinnidae > Pinna > Pinna nobilis. The sequence goes on along the minus strand of JACSZP010005420.1, from coordinate 15,873 downwards.
AAATACTGATTTCTTATTGCTCATTTCCTTGGAAATTCCTAAGTGCATACATGCACATGGAGTAAGCAGAAATAAAAATCTGTTAGGAGAATTTATATGATTGTGTTAAGAAACTAGATCTCCTAAGAAAGAGAGAAAACAAATACTCTACATTGAATATTCTCCAGAACCAAAAATTGTCAATCTATTTTATGAATCCTCATTTTATGGCGTAATGTAAGCCTGTAGAATACTGTGACATGTAGTCGTTGTCAACAGTTGTCAGAAAATGTCTCTGTGAAAAAAGCACTTGTGCCTGATGGCATAATTCTGTCTTTAGTGGGAGTTGGATATATCAAGTTCTCCACGATATGATTTATAACATAAGAATATGCAGGTTAATGTTTGTACATGTCGTCTGCTTAGAAAAGCCAAAAACTTGTTTTTCCTTGCATCCGAAGTGCAAGAAGTTCTTCTGGCCCAAGAAAATGTGAAAAACCAGTTTATTTTTCTAGAGATCTTATTAATTCTATTTATATGCTAAATTTCCTTGTTTTTGTTTTACCCAAATATTACCCAACACATTTATCTATGTTTACTTGATACTTGGCCGACAAAATATGTCATATTCCAAAAATCATTTATTTATTCTGTCTAATACAGTGTAAACTGCTCCGGTGCCCTCCCCTGAATTAAAAGATATCCTGTCTTTAGTGGCCTACGTGTTTGCTGCCCAAAGTGTGTTTTCCTCGTACAAATCGCCTTGATTAAGATATCACCTGTCATGTGACCCTTATTGCATCTTGGCTTTGGATAGTTTCTGAAAACAGGTTCCACTGAACCCATGACATGAAGGACAGAAGGTGAACATGCTTACCACGGAATCACAAGTGCCGTCTAATTTGTAGCATTAATGAGGTCATTTAAAATAAGTTTTCATGAAAAAAAAAAATTTTTTTAATTTCAGAAATATTAATAGCACACTGTTCCCTTTTAGTGACCTTTGAAGACCGATTGCATCTCAAAACAGTCGTTACTCAAAACGTTTTTTTCCATTAGACATATTTCTATTGTACAGTAAAACAACCAAAGTGACTGGTTAAAATTGATCTGATAAGTAAGGTTGAAATAGGCTGGAAGAGTGATAGACAGACTGGAATTTGATGGTCTTTATGGGTCTTATTTGTCGGATGGTCTGCTAAGTGAGGTGGTCTATAGGCAAGGTTCCACTGTAGTTTCCTATTTTTAGTATTTCTCTATGCATTTTCCAGTTTCAAATTATAGAAATTGAAATGAAAAATTGGAAAATTCATCAATCAGAATTTCACCTCCATGTATGACAATGTGAAGCTGATATATACATGTACATGTGCATAAAGATGTTGTCATTTGCTCAGCTGTTTCGCTTGCCTCACTATTACATGTATATGTAAGGCCTCTGCACGTGAAGACAATTTGGTGCATGCATTTTTCGTCGTCTGCCGGCAAATTTACATGAGATTTTGGTCACTCAGACCACTGAGCAAAACATCTATTGCATTTGAGATTAAAACGACCACATGAGGCCAAAGTTTCAGCATGTATGGACTGCACTGCGCCACATGCCCAGACCAATTTTGTTGATACACATACACCTTGAGAAAATTGAAAAAATGACCTATAGAATACTTGGTCATGGACCTATACTCTGTTTCGTTAAAACTGTACAAGGATAGAGCACATAAAGGTGTACAATGTAAATCTTCTTGAAAAACATGTCAAATACCCCAAACAGCTTTCAAACAGCTTTGTCGCTAGGCTCCACTGACTGTCTAGTGCAGTTGATGTAATTGACTTTAATGATTGTTGTTTAAAAAAACAGATTGTTGTACTTAGATTTGTAAAGATGGAGGAATATTAGAATATTACACTTTGTTATTGGAATATTACACTTTAGTATTATTTTGAGAAAGGTGGCCCTTAGCATACTGACATGTACTCACACATAATGAGGCATGGTGCCTCATTTTCACATGTTTCCTTATTTTCACGTGGTTCCTCATTTTCATTGTCTCATCTGAAGCTAGAATAGGAAAATCAGGTGTACATCAGTTGTGATTTGAACCCCTGACCCAACAGTTATGAGATGTGTTCTCTACCAGAGAACCACAACCAGTCCTTGCCTACAGCTGAGATATTGGACCATAAAACCTTGACCCTCTAGTTTACAGATTAGTGCTCTACATTAGAGAGCCACAGCTGGTCCCTTGCTTTAATTGGGATTTGAACCATGAACCCTTAAACCTACAGTTTTAAGATTGGTTCTCCACCAGAGGACCACATGTAGTCCATCCCTGTCATTCAGAAAGATCTACGTGGAAAAAAGCAAAAGATTGAAGAATGACAATATTAATTTTATGCCTTTACAACCTCATAGGTAATTTATACATCTATTGTTACTGTAGCATACATTTACAACCGGGTACATTGACCAGTATTGTAAATACTTGTATTAGCTTTGTGCTGATCTTGGGTCACTTGCCTATCAAACAGTGTGTGATTGAATTTTTCTATGTCTCTAATTAAACTTTTCTTTTTTTAAAAATGTTAACGTTCTATTCCATTTCAATCCATAATTTTTTTTTTCATCAGTAATCAGTTGTCTGATTGATGATTGATTTATTGAAGAAATTAAATCAAGCATGTAAATATGTCAATGTTCCCTGAAACATACTTATACATTTTCATTTTATGGTACATGTACACTTTTGCTGTTTAAAAACACTTATACATCACATATTGCCTTTCTCTCTCTCGCTCGCTCTCTCTCTCTCTCATTTTTGAAAAATTTTATTCTTATTTCTCTCTTTTGGCAATTTTTCCCATTACTTTCATAAGATATCCCTGGAGTATTGAGTTATGAAATTATAGATTCAAAACAAATTGAAAAAAACAGCTTAATTATTTCCAGATGAATTGTCTCTTTTTGATTCTTACTCAGTATTACACCATTTTGTGATTGTTGAACCAGTTCCATCAGGTTTCGTTTTGCAACAAATCCCTTTCATAAGAAAGATCTACCTGAAATCTCTTTTAATGATTATAGTAAGCTACCTACAATGTAAACATACAGCCATTCATTGAGTAGACTTTAACTATGCCTCTGAGCATGTGCAGAAAGGTTCATGACCTAACTCCAGCACAGCGTGTCATCGTACACACACATGCTTATATATATATAAGTATTCCCTAGCATAGACCTCATTCATAGTAAAATAAGCAGACGTCAAGAACAGCAGATCGCTGTAACTGCACTCCATACAGGAAAACGGAAAAGACGTCGATATACTTCACTTGATACTCAATATTCTGGATTTTGTATTATTCATTTTTCGTGGAAATTTGATTTCTTGCATTTATGACTGTTTTGTGCATATATTTCTGGATATTCATGTGAACTGAACTTAAATTGAAAGAAGGACATCACTTGAACTTGTACCAGAAGTCAGTATGGTCCATTCAGATTCTGTTATAACCATGGGGCCACCACATTTCCATGGAGAGGATCTTCGAGATAACATTTGTTTTTATATGTCTTGTAAGTTTTTGAATTTTCATAGCTTTCACTATTTATTCACATACTGGTACTTTTGGTAGATCTCTCACACAGGCCTTTGATTTCGGATGTTGCAAAACTAATTTAAGAGATCATAGTATATATTTGTTTGTAGACCATCCACATCTATCTCAAGAATTTTTATTTTGATAAGTTGGAGATCAACATACCGGAGTTCTTTTAGTTTCACTGTGAAACAATTATATAATCTTAATTCTTAACTGAGTAATTACATAGATTGTGCTGTCTTTCGAATGAGACAGTAAAAACCGAGGTCCCGTGTCACAGTAGGAACCCTCCCTGCTCTACGGCCAGCAGTGCCGAGCACAGGCAAAATTTGTCACCCTTCACCGGCACACGGTGACGTCTCCATATGAGTGAAATATTCTAGAGTGGGACGTTAAACAACAACGCAACAACAACAGCATAGATTGTGACACAGGTTGAGCTGTCTCAGTAAGAGTTTATCTATCAATGTTGTTGTTTTACTTGAAGGTGATTATTTTATTGATTTTCCCAGCATTTCTGCCTAATCGAAGACAATTGTTCATTATTGCTAATCGGTAAATACTCCAGATATCTTTCCGAGGAATGACAACCTTGGCTGTATGACATTCCTTACAGACTCACTCTGCCTGCTGTGAAATTCATGAGCTCTGTAATCTAGTAAGGAAATTCCCACTGTGCGTGAAGCAAAAAACTGATAGAAGAAATTCTTAATAGCAAACCCGTCTTCTATTAAGTGGGTTATCTTACACTTTTGTCAGATTTTAAGTCAGTTCATGGTGTTTTTTGGATTTGTAGCTTTTTAGCTTTTTCATCTGGCATTCATTCAAGTCTAGGGTTTTCTTTCATTCATTGATGCAATTCAGATTCTTCAACAAGCTCACGTTACTCATTAATTTTATCTGACTCCAAAATTGATGCATTCTACAGGAAATAGGCTCGGCATCTCTTTTGTCAAAAGGAACACCATTCCAGTTCTGTAGAACAAAACAAAAAGTCTCTAATAAGTATCAAGAACTTAAGAATATATGTACCTGTATGTATACCAAGTTTCTTTTTTGGTGTTTTTTTTTTTTACACTTGTTGATGGTGGGGACAATCAGACCATACATGTATGTAGCTTCAGAGTGCATGAACACTCTAAGCTAATCATAATTGTAACACTACCACTTCGAGTTTCTTGTTTTTCAACTTGTTACATGCTCATCAGGTGTATGTTTTAATTGCTTTGGACTATAGTATTTCATTTTGAAGCACAAATATAGAGGAATTAAAAAAAATTGTTGATTTAAAAGACAAAAAAATCAATTCTACCATCTTATGAAACTTTTCATTTTGTTGTATTTCCTAATCAAGACCCTAAACTCAACCCTGAAGTTGTTTTCTACTTTTGTCATCAGTGTGGAAATCATGTATGTAGTCAAATTTGTCTTCAATGACCACTAAAAAATCAAAGAAATATTACCTTTTTAACAGGCAGTATTTATACAAAAAGTCTCTATAGGCAGGTGCCCTTTATACAGAGGTGGCTTTTCAGGGAAGTTTGACTGTGCNNAAAAAAAAAATTCTCTTTTGAACACATTTAAATTGTAGTTTTGGGAAAACCACATTCAATGCATTCTTACCCTATTTGATGGACTACAGATTAGAAATTAGTGCTCAGTACCGGTAAGCTAATACAGAGATTACCGAATTTGGCAGCACCTATCCTTGCTTACCCTTATCTTGAAATTTGATCAATGCCTTGCATCATTTTGAAATGATTATTTTTTACAGACAAACAGCAAGAACTTGATCTACCTTCCTTCAAAGTAGAAGATCATGTTGACAAAACTAAGGAAGAAAAAGAACAGGAAACTACGGAGTCTAAAAAACGGCCAATGACGCAAATCACGGGAGTTCGCAAATTAAAACATGCAAATAGCTTTACTGGGGTTGTACCAAAGTATGGTGTTGAGACATCTCATCCCGATGAATTAGGAAGGGTAAGCACCTCTTAAAAGCTTCAATAACAACAATTATACTTGTACTTTCAAGACACCCGCCATTTTAGTTCTTTTTAATTAGTCTGGTAATTGATCTGTCTTTGTAGAACTGGAACATCCCATATCCTTTCCTGTAGCTATCTTTTATCAACTTGTCTTATTGTTGTTTTTTACTCGGTAAGATTCAAAAGAAAAAAAGAATACAGAAAATCATAAAAGGGTGAAAATGTAATGTTTGGAAATTTATGATCACCTTGATATATTGAACAGAATGATATTGTACTTACTAGGATATATACTAATCTTTTATGATCAGTGATGTTAAATTATGGATCAATATTTATGGTATCTCATTTCAATTTCAGCATCTGGCAGATTTAAATAAATGGGGAGTTGACATATTCAAGATTACACAATACTCGGAAAACAGACCTCTTACCTGCTCTACCTACATGATATTTCAGGTAAGACTTTTTCTGAACAAGTTCAAGGCAGACTGACAGAGTGACTTTCAAAATGTACTGTCACAGATATGTGGATTCCTTTTTCTTACTTAGATGAGTTGTATTTAGTCTAAATGAGATTTGAATTACCTTAGCTGAATGTCACATGCAATTGCAGTGCAGGTACAAACTTATCAATTTCTCGTAAAGCTATTTTAAGGAAAGATGCAATGAATTATTTGATGTTGCCTCATCCTGTTTTTCTGAAAAATTTAAGTATGTCATACTATGTATGTTATGAAAATGTAAGTGTTATCGAGCTTGTTTTGTCTACACACCAGCCGTGATGAACGGTTTCCGCTCTTTACTGAAGTGGCTTTATGGATAATTTAAAACCATAAATTATAAACATCTGTGGTCTGAGCTCTGACGTTAGTAATAAATTATTTACATATCATTTGCATACTATGGCCTACATGGAGTGTATCAAAGTGAAATCACAAATTATTTCCAACATACGCTTTAGATTAAACTTTAACCATGTTTACGAAGAATTGTTTTCTAACTCTGCTAAACCTCACTCGACACTTCAAGTTTTATATGGTCCAACGGAATTCATTCTTTAATGATTTATCTTTTCATTGGATCCATAAACATAAAAACATGTTGATAACTTGCGCTGAAGTGCCTCTGTTTCTTATCGAATCGTGACGGACTGATTAAGGTACTCTGATGGCGATTGATACTCGGGTATTACATGTTATTACAACAAAATAAATCAAAAGTTCCGAATAAGAAATGTTTGAAAAAATATATAGGTATGATTAATATAGAAAATAGTCCAGGCATGAATAATAATTTCTGATAGTATGCAAGGTTTTGATATGCAAATAGCAAACATGACATAATACACGTATCACGAGAAATTGTTAATATGTATTTGTTTGTAAATAGATGTATAGATTATTTGTATTTTCACATTTCCAAATGTTTTTAAACAGGAACGAGATTTGATGAAAACATTCAAGATTCCCTCAACAACGCTAGTAACATATCTAATGCACATAGAAGATCATTACCATCGAGAGAATCCCTACCACAACAGTCAACACGCAGCCGATGTAACTCAGTCAACACATGTCCTACTCAACGCACAAGCACTGGAGGTCAGTCTGCAGACGTCATAGGTGTCTGATTCTTAACTTTATATATCCGCCTTTAAAACTCAGATTGTCAGTACACTCCAAAATAAAACAGCTTTTTAAACTTCGCTAGCGATAAAATAGTAAGATTTAGATGATAAAAACTATGACGAGAAGTCTCACAGATTTAAGAAAGTCTCGTAAATTTGTAAATATGTTTGTAAGACTATGCATGTGCTTCCTTTTTTTTTACCGCTTATTTCTGATCCGATTATCTGCTGCATGAAGATTTGTTTTCTTATTTTTCAGAGTGTTTTCACAGATTTAGAAATTTTATCTGCAATATTTGCCTGCGCTATACACGACGTGGACCATCCAGGTCTTACAAATCAGTACTTGGTCAATACAGGTAGGTTCTCTACTTTATCATTATAGCAAAGTGCACAGGACTTTAATTCATGAAAAATTAAGAGATAATGATTTACATTTGCTTCTTGGCTTTAATAAAATGATTTTGACTGACAATTAAAATACCTACACCTATGTACATTGTAAATATATTTTCCTGGGCCTTTTGAATACCTACGAGGTTCTTATTTGATAAATGGCGAATTTACGTTTTACTTCTTTTTTTTTTGTTTTTTGTTTATGTTTTTATAGCAAAGGAGTGCGTTTCTTATCAAATTTATCATGATCTTAATTTAACAGGTTCAGAATTAGCGCTCATGTACAATGACGAATCGGTATTAGAGAACCATCATCTGGCCGTGGCATTCAAACTCCTACAGGAAGAGAACTGCGACATCTTTGTAAATCTGACCACAAAACAACGACAGACTCTGCGCAAAATGGTTATTGATATGGTAGGTATCTGAAATTTACTGAAGTCACATCAAATTTCAAAGTATCCATTTTGAATTTCTTTTGTATCGCTCTTTGGATTGTTAATGGATTTTCAGTCATCTTGTTGGCATGTAATGTTAAATACTTACTTTCATTTTTTCTTATAGGTATTAGCAACTGACATGTCAAAACACATGACCCTTCTGGCTGACCTCAAAACAATGGTAGAAACGAAAAAGGTGGCCGGCTCAGGTGTTCTTCTGCTGGATAATTACACAGACAGAATACAGGTAAGGGAGACAACTGTTACACTTTCACAATACAGTAAGTGCATGTATGATTTATTTGAGATACTCTGTTTGTTCTAATCCTTTTAGTTTATAATCTATGATTTTTTTTAAATTCAATTGCTAATTATTAGGAGATTCTTAAGAATTGATTATTTTTCTTTTTTCCAGGTCTTGCAGAATATGGTACATTGCTCAGACTTGAGTAGCCCGACAAAGCCTCTCCATATTTATCAGAAATGGGTAGAACTACTGATGGAGGAATTTTTCCACCAGGGTGACATGGAAAGAGAGAAGGGTTTAGATATAAGTGCCATGTGTGACAGACATACAGCTACTATAGAAAAATCTCAGGTACGAAACTTTCATTATTATATTTCTGGATTCTTAAAGTACAGTAAATTTAGCTAAAATATTTTCTATAGTCATATCTGTCATAGTGAATTCTTTCAAATTTAATGAAATTTAAGGCTTCTCTGAATTTTGACACATTTTACTCCTAAAACCAGTAATAATGAAAATTAGGAATTGTATATGCGTTTATAAACATGTAGTTCAGGATATGATACTTATTAGATTTACAGCGTCTTTTGATACATTGAATCCTACTTGATGCACAGTTGCTGATGTTTGTCTATTATTTTCTTTCCAGGTTGGTTTTATAGACTACATAGTGCATCCTCTGTGGGAGACTTGGGCAGATTTAGTGTATCCTGATGCTCAGGAAATTCTGGATACTCTAGAGGACAATCGAGACTGGTATCAGAGTCGCATCCCGATCAGTCCGTCATCAAGTTTTTGTGGTGCCGATAAACAAAGTGACAAAGAAGAAGAAACGCGGTTTCAGTTTGACATAGATGAAGAAAAAGATAGCGATAATCTGACAATGGATAGTAAAAGTCCAGTGACTATCAAATTCACGGACAATAATGACATAAGTCAATAGCTGATAGTGGCAGTTTATATAGCTTGTTGCAGGCTTTAGGATTTGTCAAAGCTAGTCCTCTGCATGAAGTACTCAGGGAAAGGATATTGCCCAGTGCTCTCCAGAGCCCACCAGAGGCCCATGTCATGACAAAAGTTGAAATAAAAACGCTTTGAATCAACGAAATTTGTGATTTACCGTGACGGACATGCTTGCAAACACAAGCTTTGAGTTCCTTGCTTAATTAGGGCAGGACAGAAGAAGTGGCAAGCCCTATCTGGTTTCTGTTGAGGTGATCTGGCAATGGCTGTTTTATGTTGGGTTAGACGCTGGTGTAAATAAATTCCTGTCAGTGACATTGACCGAGCCCGCGACGTCAACAGCAAACTATAGAAGTAGGAGAGATAGTGCTCCTTAACATTGCAGACGTAGAGTGTGTAAACCAGTATTAGTAGAGTTTATTTATTGACACGAGATAAATATTTGTTTGTTTTTAAGAGGGTGAGCTAAGTTGTTTACTATTTATTGAATCCATGTGATATTAAAGCGGACATTATTTGTTATGATTTTCGCCCAGCTGTGATGACAACAATATTATATGCTCATTTTCATTCTCCTCCCTCCCCCATCTTTTGGTCTTGCTATCACTGTACAGAGATAAAAATAATTAGCCTGGTATCTCAGTCTGGCCTGGGCACCAGTCTTTTCAGACTCCCAAGATCATACATTACATATCGTTCATGTGCAATAATGCATAGAGTTAGGCCATAAGTTACGAACCAAAGACATAGCAACTACATGTTGTAGATTTATGCATGGAATAGTGACAGTGTCACTGTCAGTCTTCTGAAGTCCAGGGACTGTTACTGTCACCTAGATGTATCCCCTATTGCCAGATTCTGTGATGTGGCATTGTGTTTGGTACGGTACATGGGTACATTATTCAAACATTGCCAGTTTTGTGCATGCATTCATTATTGTGCATAAAGTACTTTCTGATCAGTGTAACAAAAAAAGAATAGCTCAGCTAGTAAACACTGCAAGGCTTGGCTGTCGGAGACTCCTCTGCATTAACAGTTCCGGTCCTTATTGACCGATGGGCAGCCAGAATTTTAGTATAATTCTTAATGACTCCTTAGTATGTACTAGTGCAGTACTTACAGTTGGAGTGTCAGGGTATCTATATTCAGACTCCTTGGTACTTAATATTTGGAGCTCCAGGGTATCTACATCAGTCTTTTGGGCACTTACATTTTGGAGCTCTTGGGCATGGTTAGTTAGACTCGAGGGTATTTTCAGCATGAAGTTCCAGGTTACTTACAGTTTTAGAGCTTGGAGCTTCAGGTTATTTGCAGTTTGGCTGTCTGTACCTCCTACATTTGTATGTGTGTACATGTATTTTTAGGTTGGGTTCCCCTGGGCGCTGACCTTCCCTTCATACCTAGAGCAGAAACTGAAAAACTACTCAACTCAAACATGCTACCTCTTCAGATGAATGTAATTTGCTGTTCAAACTTCCATTGTATATTACGTACATCATATTAGAAATTTGATGTATAAATTTGTGTCAAATGTATTTATTTTAGAAGTCAGTGTCAGCAGTGAAAATTGTATATTTATGAATTGTATCTGGTGTGACCAGTACTGCCAAAATTTGTGTGAAATGATTGTGTTAACAAATTAGAACTTGCAAGATTTTTCAATTGAACAGAAAAATCAATTTGAATATTTAATTGGTTTTGATAATTACCCGGTGTGTACATCAATTTTTGTCCTTAAAACAGAAAGCCATCTGCTAATTAATGACTTGTCTGAGTGTGAATTCTGATCCATTACTTCATTAACACTGAATACTGCTGATTCCTTAAGTGTTACCATGGTAACACATAGATGTTGGACATAACATACCTGCATTTTCTTGCTCTTTTAATTTGCATATTTCTAAAATTGTTTTGGCTTTTGACATTGGTCATTTTGAAAAGAAAAATTTGCAAAGAAAATCAGAAGAGACAAAATAATTTCCAGTAACTAAATCTATAAAAAAAATTATGAGGAGTGAATTTGAGATTTCAAAGTTTGAATCCATGTATAACAGTGACACACCTTTAGCCTGAGTGATAATTGTGGAGAAAGTCGACCTTTGTACTTTTGAAGTCTGATGTCAAAATATCGTAGGAACATATATATCAATCAGGTCCTTATGATTAGAAACTGAATTTAATTCATTTCCATTCTATTTTTCAATTCAGTTTATTTTAAAACATACAATTTAATGCAGCAAAATTAGACACAAAGCATTTTCCATGACCTAACTTGACCTTGACCTCTATTTTTTGCATTGAGCGAAAAATGCAGCCTGTATGAAATGTACGCTGTTTGGGCTCTTCACCAAGAGAAGGTTGGGTTTTTAGTAAACATTCACAATTTGAAAATATAAATACAGCATTTAAAATTTGTTTTTATTATTATCTACGTAAAAATTTCATGTGTACAATTTTTCCACTAGTAGAACTTACTGTATAGTATAAATGCATATTAGAGTTGTTGTATGAAGAACTAATTCACACATTCCTGATAACTTATTTTTCTTTAAGTAATACATTTGTATTTCAACAGTGTATGTGTACCTTGATAAACATATGTATGTGTATTTAATTAATAAGATAGAGTAGATATTAATATGTCATAAACCAAGGACTTGTCCCGGAGCATTTCACCATATCAGATTCTATGGAAAGTTTTGAGTTTGCCATCAAATTGTCATTCCCTTCAGCTTAAACCTGTCTGGTGATGTGAGACAGAGGCTATGTGTATTGGACGTTGGCATTTATTCTTGTTACTATATATAGTCAGTCCAGAGGTGTGACGGGAGTTTTTCTTTTTTTCATATGTCAACATTTTTCATCATTACTATAGATAGTCTGTGTCAAAGACTGACAGAAGGTTCTGTGTCAAACTTAAGCATTTATTCCTGTATGTACTGGCATGCAAGTCAACCTTTGGGCAGAAGGTTTTTATGTTTGGCATCAGAAGGTTTTATGGTCGCTATCAATATTGAATTTACTTGTTTGTAACCTATTAAAAGGTTTAAAAGAAGGTTTCATGTTGGATGTCAACATTTATTCCTGAATTTACATGCACGAACCTTTCCACGGGTTATACAGAGGGTTTTGTGTTGGATCAACATTTATCCCTCATCTTACATGCGTATAACCTATTCATGGGTTTGACAGAAGGTTTTGTATAGGATGCTGATATTTATTCTTGAATTTACATGCTTGTAACCTTTCCATAGGTTTGACAGGTTTTCATGTCAGGCTTCGGCATTTTTCCTGTAGCTAATTTGTCTTATGGGATGATAGAAATCCAAATTCTCTGTGATACCATGTTCATACAATATCATTAAAGCAGATTCAACATTTTTATCTGAATAAAATTGAAAAAATAATTCATCTTCTTACTTTTTATAGAAAGAGAGAGAGAGAGAGTTTGGTGTACTTGCATTCTCATTGCAGAGAACTTTTTATAGAAAGAGAGAGAGAGAGTTTGGTGTACTTGCCTTCTCATTGCAGAGAATGGAGTTTGTGCTACACTCCCCCTCCTGCTTATGTAGAAGTGGAGTTTTTGGCATGTCCACCTCTATGTTCACAGAAAATCTGTGGTGCACTCGCCCCCTAATAATGTTGTTATGGCATTTGTGGTGCACTCACCTGATCATAGTGATATGGCATTTGTGGTACATTCGCCTCCTTACTATGGAGTGGTATTTTAAAGGCACCTGTCTTCTGATCATGATGGTGTTGATGATTTACTTGGTTTCTGATGGAGAGAAAACTGTTCATGGTGAATGTATCTTCAATTCTGATGAAACTGAGTTTGTGGTTCAATAACATGTTGAACACAAAGACACTTAAGTTTATAAAAAAAACACACTGTCAAATCACGGAGAATGAGACTATTTCGTACACCACGTGAGACTCTATGACGTTTGTGTGGGTCTCTTGTTTCTATTAGTGAAGGAATGATGCGAGAAGGTGATATCCCACGCTGTCATTTCAGCGAGAAGGTTGCGTATTATCACCATTGGAGATACCAGTACCACAAAAAAATGTTATGGTGTATCACGTGGCACATGTTATGGTCCCATTGAATAAAAAGAGAACTCAGACTGATCAAAAGAGATTTGTTTTTGTGCACTGTCACAAAGGAGAAAAGGGGTTTGTAGTATACCCACCCCTGGTTACTACACAAGATATTTGTGATACAGAGTAAATGGTGCACCTCACGAGAGGGATGGAGTTGTGATCGACTGACCTCTTGACTATAGGTAACCTAGCTTGTGGAGGTTTGTCTTCTAGACCGTGTGGATACGAAGCTTGTGGTGTATCTACCTTGTAACTGAGTTTGTGTCTGGCATCTAGAACATGGAGAAAAACTAAATTTGTGGTGGTTTAATATTTAGG
>JACSZP010005416.1:3109-17746 GCA_016161895.1 Pinna nobilis | reverse complement strand
ACAATTTTATCATGTTAGCCACTTGTGAGGAGAGCACTTTTCAGCTGTGCAGCTGTAGCATTGAAATGGTAAAAGGAGACCTCATAGCTAGAGATCAGTAAAAACTTGTGATAAGAGCACAGTTCAACTGTGCATCAGTGTTATCACAGGGGAATGTCAAATAGGGCCAGTATATAAGGAAAATAGATACTAATGACCATTTGTCCCATCTGGTAGGTGTATTCAGAAGAAAAGGGTCACTCTGAAAGGTCATTTAAAGAGCAGCTTATATCAAATTATCTGTAGCCTATGTCATACCCTACATTTCACTCCCCACCTTATTTGATATCTATAACGTTATCAAAGCTTTGGTATTGATTTTAGAGTCATGGCCATGACTCAACTGACTCAACTCGAGCTAATTCTGAAATCTGATTTCTAGCTGGGCTAGAATTGAGAAAATTCTCAGACTCAAGTAATTTCTTAAGTTTTAAGGTGCCCAGCCCGATAGATTTAAAACTGTCTCCTGAGGAACTGGAGAAGCCTTACTCACCCAAATTGGGATTTGAACCTTTGACTCTATGGCTTTGAGTTGAGAGCTCTATAACAGAGCAATAACCAGATTTTCATTTGACAGAAGTAAGTATTTCTGTTGGTTGTATTGTTGTTTAACATCCCAATCAAGAATATTTTTCACTTATATGGAGACTTCAAAGTGTTCTGGTGAAAGGTAGCCAACACCTACTGTGACATGGGACCTCTGGGCTGGGCACCATAAAACTTCAGAATTTACTTAAGTCTGAGAATTTAGTCTCTCAGCCAATCAAAATTCAGGATGAGGTGGATTTGAGAAGCTTTTCAGTCTTAAGTAAGTTCAAAAGTTTTATGGTGCCCAGCCCAGGTTTTACTGTCTTATCCGAAAGACAGGAATAGCCATCCATGACATGGCTTGGGATTGAACTGCTGGCCTCTTGATTTGAAGCCGAACACACTAACCACTAGGCTACACCGACCCAAAGCATGTCTGGATCCTGCTGTAACCTGGCTAACCGTCACTGCACACTAGCCGTGGTGTACTATCGTGATGATCGTAAGTGTAATTAAAGTCAGATCAAGAGATTTTAATCAATGGCACGAACTTGCAAAAGTCTTAGCTCTCTCTGGGAACGTCTATATCACTGTCTGTCTTAATGCCTTTGTTTACATTTGACCATGTCTGATTTTGTCTGTGGCCGTCACCCGTTGACAGGTTTTGTAATGTTTTATAGCCGTGTGTCTTTGTAGACCATCGATTCTTGTTGCTATAAATATCTGATGTACTTTGTTTTCACTTCGTTTTTTGTCTACAAGAGGAATTGACATTGAATCCACTTTTGCATGTTTTATGAAGTAGATCTAGACTCAATTATTGGAAAGTTTACTTTGTGATATGCCAGTAGATTGAGCTAAATTGGGAATACACACAGGTTTACAGGGACTGAAAACGTTTTCATCTGATATTACTTTTTCTCAGGTACATGTTTTATGAAGTAGATCTAGACTTAATTATTGGAAAGTTTACTTTGTGATATGCCAGTAGATTGAGCTAAATTGGGAATACACACAGGTTTATAGGGGCTGAGAACATTATTATCCAAGATTTCTTCTCTCAGGTACATCTGTGTTGTCTGGGTTTTCCCATCAGCCCTTAAAACTGGATGCAGTCTTGTGACTGAAAAGTTGTCAAATGTTACATCAAACAAAAACAAAAAAAGAAACCCAACAAAAAAACACCACCCCAAAATCTCAGTTGGACTTGTACTTGGGCTATACTAATAATGAGGAAAGGTGACCAATAAGAGTATTTTCCTCAAGAATTTGGGTTCAGGGGTGTGGGGGAATGTGTTTACCCATCAAAAGAATGATACCCCTACAAACAAAAATCACCCTGTCCACGCGTTCATCTGTCCATGCAGTTAACTCAGTAAGCCC
Organism: Pinna nobilis; assembly: GCA_016161895.1. Classification (NCBI taxonomy): domain Eukaryota; kingdom Metazoa; phylum Mollusca; class Bivalvia; order Pterioida; family Pinnidae; genus Pinna; species Pinna nobilis. The sequence goes on along the minus strand of JACSZP010005416.1, from coordinate 15,796 downwards.
TGAAATCTAATGGACTTCCTTAAGTAAATGATTTAGGCAAATCCAAATGTATCTTTAGGGGTACAAGGGTTAATATGTTCAGAAAGCAGATTTCTTTTACAGTATAAGGGGTAGAGCTTTCATAGTTCATACATACCTTCACCACATCAAGTGTTATATTTTAATGCCAAGACATTTGAACTTTGACCCTTTTGATATTTGTTTGATTAAGAGGCTCTACAAAGCAGAATCTATTGAAAAACTTTTTGGCAGGGGGCATTTTTTGTCCCATTAGGACGGATCTAGTTGATGTTATTGTTGGTTAATTTCCCACTAAAGAATCTTTTATGCTTATACATGACACAATTGATTTCTAGCTTTATATTCACATGTGAGTTTAGAACGATAATCTGATGTGGACGTATTATAATATCACAGTCTCGAATAGCAGGGAGTCATTGTCACATGTTCACAAGGTCAAGATCCTGCTGCCGAAAAAATGGTGAAACTCGGAGACACCTTCACGGCTTACGATATACCAGGAACAGAAAGCGACAAATAAATAAAGTCATCCATCTTTTTTTTCTCTCGTGCCACCTGCACTTGAAAAGCTGCTGTTGACATTTTTTTTTATTCATTTCGGAACTTGTGAAAACGTAATCAATAATTGTTGATAGATTAAATAATGTGTGAACATGCCTGCCGAGCAGCTGTAATGAAATTCAATTTATGTCACTTCTTATAAAAGCTGTGTGTCAGCTTTAAAAAAAAAAGTGGAAATTCAAAGTATGAGTTAGGCAGCTGACTCTGTATAAACCGAGACAACAGACTATTTATTTGGTTAGTTTTACTTTGCTTATATGGAGATGTTACTGAAAAATTCAAATATTTACTCATTCTTGGCAATCATGGTCTCTAAGTTCTGTTGTAGTTTTTTTCTTAATGCCACACCCACTGTTCTTTTAAGTTATTGCATTGTGGCAACCAGTTTTCATTGAGGGAGGAGACAACCATTACAAAAGTACCCCAAAAGAGACTACTGGCCTTCTGTTGAACTGGCAAACTTTCTCACATAATCAACCTGTGACCCACATCTTTACTTAAATAACAATTGAGCTGACAGGGGCTTGGAAGTATGTGTTTCAGGCACTTTTCTTTGGGCAATTAAATTAGAAAGATCTACTTGCCCAGAACATAATTAACTTGCCGTTATCATTCCAAATTGTTACCCCCTTTGAAACTACTTGCCCAGAACATAATTAACTTGCCTATATCATTACAAATTGTGACCCCCTTTGAAACACTTCTTGTCCGTGGACAACTAAAAAGCAAACATTCACTTGTCCGAGTGCCCACCATAATGGGTCGGGCAAGTCAGACATGCTATTTCCACACCCTTGGTTGAGAATGAACTCACTACTATTACAATTACAGGTTTGTTGCAGCCTATATTTGAATTGTAGGAGGCAATGTTAATCTGTATCTCATATGACCCTGTGTTTGCAGAATGAGTTTAATGCCATTACTTTTACTAGTCACTCTGCTGCCTACTACTTTGAATTTATGATGAACATGTAAAACCTTGACCCTTGCAACACCACAGACTTTAATGGACAATCTAATCTAACACAATTGAAAAGAGCATGCCATATTGGTATTTGGGGTTCATTGAATTAAAACACTAGGGTTCACGTTTGGTACAATCTAGCATTAATTATAGCTTATTACTGCTAGGTGTCACTGTGGTCAGTGACCTCATGACCTTGACTTTCTAGGAAAGGATGAAGGAGGGAGCTTACAGTACTGCTAAATCATTAAGATGTGAGAGTTAATCAACTTACAATCTAGCTTTAGTTGTATCTTATTGCTGCCAGGTGTCACTGTGGTCAGTGACCTCCTGACCTTGACTTTCTAAGAAGGGAAGAGAAAGGGAGCTGAATACAAAATCATTAAGATGTCAAAGTTTACCAACTGAGTATCCTTCTGCTTAGCTAGATTTATTTGCAGAATCTTCCTGGAAACAGTTCACTGACACATCATGAAGTAGTATATTAATGCCTAAACTATTCATATTCTGACTTTGCCTTGTGTTTGTGTCCATAACATTTGACCCGGAGAACTTGACCTTGTTACCTTGACATTGATTAATCACAAAATGTGGAGAATACAGTAGAGTTGGTCTATAACGAATTGGCTTAAAGTGTATTCAGTGCTATAACAAAGAGGAATAAAACCCCCGAAAAGCATTACTATTTATCTGTTTATGTAGTAAACTCTGATGCTTAAAACGAAAGATGCCTATTACAAAGTAAAAAGTCAATCCCCTTTGACTTTGTTATAGACCAACTCCACTGTATGTGTTTGTTGTGTTGTTTATTGTACAAGGGCATCGGTTCTCACAGACACATGTTGTTTCTCTTTGTAGTCTTCACCACGTGAAAAGTTACAGAAGAGCGGGTCGCAGAGTTCAGAGGCTGGTACCTCGTCAAGCTTATCACGTGGTAAGTAGGAAAGATGACCGAGATCCATTGTGAGTATTAAATGAGGTATTTCTAGAATCTGTATCAGTGTGGGTTTGTTGGAATAAACTAGTATCTGTTAGTGATTACTGAAATCCTTGAGTATCCATAATTGATAACTGGAATCCTTGCATATACATGTAAGATTACTGAATTCAATGATTATTCATGTTGGATTACTGGAATCCATGAGTTTTCATGTTGGATTACTTGAATCCGTGAGCATCTGAATGGGAGTACTGGAATCCATGAGGATCCATGGGGGATTACTGATCTCCATGAGAATCCATGTTGGATTACTGGAATCCATGAGTTTTCATGTTGGATTAATTGAATCCATGAGCATCTGAATGGGAGTTTTGGAATCCGTGAGGATCCATGGGGGAATTACTTTATTCCATGAGAATCCATGTAGGATTACTGGAATCCATGAGTTTTCATGTTGGATTACTTGAATCCATGAGCATCTGTATGGGAATACTGGAATCCATGAGGATCCATGGGGGATTACTGTTCTCCATGAGAATCCATGTAGGATTACTGGAATCCATGAGTTTTCATGTTGGATTACTTGAATCCACGAGCATCTGTATGGGAGAACTGGAATACATGATGATCCATGGGGGAATTACTTTATTCCATGAGAATCCATGTAGGATTACTGGAATCCATGAGTTTTCATGTTGGATTACTTGAATCCATGAGCATCTGTATGGGAGTACTGGAATCCATGAGGATCCATGGGGGATTACTGTTCTCCATAAGAATCCATGTAGGATTACTGGAATCCATGAGTTTTCATGTAGGATAACTTGAATCCATGAGTTTTCATGTTGGATTACTTGAATCATTAAACTTCTGTGTGAGGTTACTGGAATCCATGATCTTCCATATGGAATTACAGGAATCCAGAAGAATCCATGTTGGATTTTTGGAATCCATGAGTATCCATTTGGGATTACTGATATCCACAATTATCCATAGGGGATTACAAGAATCCATGAGTATTCATGTGGGATTATTAAGAATGACGAGTAATCCATGAAGGATTACTAGAATCCATGAGCATCCATGTTGGATTGTCAAAATCAGAGATGCTACTGGTAGAAAACTTTTACCCTTCTACAACTTAAGATGAGCTTTGTTGTCTATAGACAACTCTTGTTCCTGACATGTATCTTACTGGAGTTTCCTATATCATTTGTTAATTCTCTTATTTTTTCTTTGAACATTTCAGACTCCAGTTTTGAGATGTCACCATACAAGGACTCCACTGGCATCAATCTAGAAGATTTCATCCACAAAACAATAAATAAATCTCCGAAGGATCGGAATATGTTGTTGAAACTTGAGACAGACTTAATCAACTTCATCAAAGAGCCAAAGTATGTTGTTGTTTAACTTCTCCTTCATGAATCTTTCATTCATATGGATACATAACCGATTGCTCGTAAAGGGCTCCAAATATTGACATACTTGCAAAGTTTCTCCCATAAATAGGAAGACTCCATTTAATAATTTCTTATGAAATAAAGCATATATCTCTCCAATAAAAACTTGAATTTTCCTATTAATTCTTAGTAAAATTTAGAGTCTACCCAAGTGAGATTGAAAAATCTTTTCTAAGTTGACAAGTCTGTTCTAGCCTGTACTCAGTATTTAGGGCCATTCAGGTTTAAGCGGCTTATGAAAAATCGGTAATTAACTTTTAACCCTGGTTTGTGGAAAATGGACAAAATTGTAAATGCAATTTTTAATGTGAAATCTAGTTTTTATGCTAGGAGCTGCTAATTTCATAATAACCAGGGTTCAAATGGCTTATGTTTCCAAATATTTTCAATGTCATTTTATCTGAATATTGTCATTTTCAACCTGTCTTAGTGACCTACTGGATTAAAGGACCGTATGTGACCTTTCATATAGTCAACTCTGCAAATAGCGAGATTACTTGTAATGAGGTACCAGTTGTTACGAGATTTCTTCTCGTGGTGCACTTTCCATGCATTACTTTGTAATTTAGAATAACAAAGATCTGCTATAAGGAGTTAAATGGCTTGCTCCCTTCAACTTCGTAATATGTGGAGTTGACTGTATGTGGCTACCAGAATGACTCTTTCACGTATTACTCACCTGAATTAAGGGGCCATCTGTCATATGTGATCATTCTTGCTCCTTCCCTTGGATGGGCTTTTAAAATAGGTCAGATTGTACTTTTATCTAGTCTCCAGAAGGGTCTAAAAGATTACATCAGAAGCTCTCAGTGCAGAGGGTTTTACACTTCCTTCCCCTGTAGTTTTTTGTGTAGGGGAGAGTTTTGCTGTTTTTGAGGGATGGATGGGGTTAGGCGTTGATTGAATAACAAATTACACCTCTCCAGCCTTCAGCTCTCATCCCCCTCCCCCCTATAAAAAAACATCAATTTAAGCTCAGTGATTTTATGTTTTCTTTGCAGGCATCACTATTTGAAGTTCCCACAGATGTCTTCGTACGACAGGATGTTGGTGCATCGTATTGCCGCTTACTTTGGACTGGACCACAATGTTGACCAGACAGGGAAATGTGTGATAGTGAACAAAACCTCAAATAAGAGAATGTAAGTAGGAACCCCCCTACCCTCCTCCTACTGTCCATCAGTCTGTGTATAAATAAGTGGATTATTCTGCTACTTTAGCTCCTAAGACCTGCAGCTTTCGAGCTTTGATATTTGGATGGTTGTCTTACACATGATATTAATTTGCATGTCTGTAGGAATATATCCACAGGAGCCTCTGTAGTCCGGATGTTTACCTTCCCAGGCAAATTGTCTGCATAATTGAAGCATCCAGATTACTGAAACAACCCCTCTATAATGACAAATTAACAGGTGAAATTGAAAAAGTGATTTTTTAAGTTGAAGCATCTTGATTGTAGGAGTCAGAATTAATGGGACTCGACTGTATTGCCAAAATGAAAGTAACGGGTATGCCGGAGAGCATTAAAAAGGGATTACTGTTAGAGGAGGGCGATGCCTCCGTTTTGATGCTCCCATCAGAAATGTAACTTTCATTTCATATGCAAAGAAAAAGTTGCTACCTATGATAATGACTTTATACTCTAAAAAATCAGTATCCAGTAATATTCGCCAGAATTTTTTTCCGCATAATCGAAAATAAAGTCCTCGCTGAATATAATAACCTGATATTAAAATGCATCAAACAACACTAATTAATTAGCTAAAATTCACAAGTGCAAAAATAAGTTATCGCAAATAATTATAGGACCGTTGATTCGCTAAAATAAAGTTCCGCGAAAATTTCTGGATTTACAGTATCTTTGATGCTTTAATTGAAGCGAGAGACCTTCCACATGCTAGATGAGCACTCTAATCCCTAGGAGACTATGATGGTAATATTACCCCCATGAACAAATTTTTTGAGAGTGAGGGGGGGGGGGTGTTATAGGAGTCACCTTGTCCCGCTGGTTAACATGTTCTGAAAGCAGGTTTCTCTTACAGTATGATGAATAAGGCTTTCATATTTCATTCTTACCTTAAGCATAATTAACCCTTTCAAACCCAAGCATCAAAAATGGTATGCTCTTTTTTATTGTCTTAGACCAGCCAATGACAGTCTGTGGTGTTAAAAGGGTTAAGTATTTGATTTTGATACCAAGATATTTGAGCTTTTGACCTTGACCTTGAACTTTTGCCTTGCTGTAATTGTCAGGCTGACAGGCTCTGGGAAGTAGAATCTGCCGAGAAAATTTTCCATGAGGGGTATTTTCTCCAGCGAGGACTGTTCTAGGTTTCAATCAGTAAATACATTACTTTCTCCATAAGTTTCCCGTGATTAAGGGTCAATTTGCTTGCGGCATACATATCAGAATTAAGAGAAGTTTTAAATGACCTAAGATTTGCTGAGCTAGTCAGAACAAGTTTGTTGATTCAGTGACCCAGTAATCGTATCTCATTCGAGCAAAAATCTCCTGGGAATAGAGTAATTGAATTCCAATACCGGTACGTGCAACACTTTGGCAATTTTTGTGGAGTTACACGATAGGCAGGCCAGCTCCATATCTACTAAACAAAACAAAAAAGCATTTTTGTTTTCTCGTTTGGCTACCAAGAACTTCCTGTAAATGTGCCGGGGAATAATCTGAACATTGTGCAATGAATTTTAAATGGACATTTTGTTCTCTACTGACTTACTGGGCCAGTTACACACAGTAGATTCTGGGAACAGTCATTCAATCTTGGCTTTAGAATTTTTAGTGGCAAAGGCAAAGCTGAAGATGAAAACCTCCATTGAATAGTCTTATAGTCTTTGCCTTCAGAATTTTTGAATGACCATAAGACAAAGAGGCTCATCTGTCATGAATCTCATCTTCAAACTGTGAGGTCATAGGTTCAAGCCTAGGTTGAGGTGATCAGCCTTTGTTGTCCTTTGGATGAGACAGTATAAACTGAGGTCCTGTGTGACAGTAGGTTTTTGCACATTACAGACCCTGCGTTGCTCTGCTATTTCTTGTCATTGAACGCCAGTTACAGGCTTTAAATTTTAGCTTATGATCCACACTTGCAGCCATTGTTGGTATGGTCTTGTTGTTTAACTCCCACTCAAGAATTTTTCACCCATATGGAGACGTCAACGTTTGTTGAAGAAGGGCTACAAATTATGCCTATGCTCGGCACTGCTGGCCGTAGAGCAAGGAGGGTTCTTTATTGTGCCAATACCTACTGTGACACGGGGCCTCGGTTTTAACTGTCTCATCTGAAGGACAGGGACGGCCAACTGCGGAGTGGCGCTGACACGTCTCGAACCCGGATCTCTTGATTCTCAGTCGAACACGCCAACCACTCCGCCATGGAGGCCCCGCAGCCATTGTTCAGGTAGGGTTCTTTGGCCTGCCACAACCTGCAATGACATGGGACCTAGGGTCATACTCTCCTATCTATACAACCAGAAAAGCCAGCTGCATTTTTCGAGGCTCTAACCCAAGTTTTATCTCTTAACCCTTTCAAAACCACAGACCATAAGGCCTTAATCAAAATTATAAAGGTTCCTCAAACACGACCAACCCGAAAAAAATAGCCCCTACTCACCATAATTTTGTTGACTTCACTTATGAGAATTTTTTTTTTTTTTTTTTTTTGCTAGTGCGTTACAGTTTTCTTTACGAAAAAAAGTCACTTGAGCACTCGTTTGAATCAAAGCAAAAGTACAACAAATATGCAATAGGTGATAAGTTTTCAATAGATGACTGTTATGTTCTCCCGTTTCATGTTAATTTCTTTCTATTCATGGTGTTGTCTGTCAAAGAAAACAAAAATTTTTCCTACCTACCTACCTACCCGGTGCTCAGATGAATGGGGAAAGATTAATATTTTCAAGTCTGGCCTAAGTGACTGGTCAAAGACAATAGAAAAGAGCATACTATTTTGATACTTGGGGTTGAAAGGGTTAAGTAACAAAACAGAAAGTGGTGAACAGGTGGAAGATTTAGCCACATTTCCAAGGCTATTTGGCCACAGTCCAACAGTGAAACCCAGAATGCATGTCCTCTGATGTCTTTCTGAATTATATAAGAGCAATCAATATTTTGGTGTGGTAATCAATAAGGAAATGATTCTACATGTAGAAATGGATATTACGAATTAATTATGGCGCATTTGCCTCTTTCTGTTGTGGAAATGCTTTTAATGCTGCATTTAGGTTTTGAGAACGGAAAAAATTTAATTGGTATAATCACATCAATGACTCAGTATACTGTGGTTTGAAATGACAAAACAGTTGTTAAATCAAATTAATCTAAATATCCATTCAAGGTGGAGACACACTTTTACCATCGTCTGTAGCAGACTTTAGTCCAGGCATTTAATTTGTCCGTCACATGAAACTCGATTACCGATTTACCTAGAAAGCAAACTGTCTACCGACTAGTATTACAATCTAATTCAAGTATCGAAAAATTATGTCATCAGTGAATATGGGTAATTTGAACATGCCTGTTTTTATCAATACAAAAATTTAATTATGAAGCTATGATGCTCGTGAACATTTATTCGTCAAAACATAAAAATAAGAAATGAGGAAAAACTAATTCCACAGAGAGTCATAAGCTACATCTGTTATTCTTTTTAGATTGTCTTAATGGCTATTATCTAGTTGGTCTAGTTTCATGACAGATTTGTTTTTTTTGTTTGAATTTACTGGTTTACAATAATGCCTACCTCCGACCCAGTTTTCCCAAAGGACCTGTTGTCTGAAGTCTGGAACGGTTGCTGTAACCAAAAAAAAGAAAAGAAATGTTTATATGGATTTCTACATCTAGCACGTTTTTCTGTAAATTGCTTTTGGACATGAAATCTTGTTGAATATGTCAATATTGACAAGCTGAGGTATAAGCTATCCAGGAACTATACTTCGCTGTGAATTGCTTGTTGTACAATGTAGTCATCATTTGCTTTAAGAACTCTTGCTTTGCAAAAACTCATACCAGACAATATTGTATTGATAGATTAGAATTGGATGTAAATATCGATTATGGTAGTTTTATTGACTTGACTTTGAGATATGTTGGTTGACTTTAAGACTGTAAGACTGTAAGATGTGTTTTACTATATGTCCGTGACCTTTTCACTGCAGTATTTCATATAAAGATATGTCCTTGACCTTTTCAATGCAGTATTTCATATACAGTAATTATGTCGTGAAATAATGTAATAATTGTAACGATAACACATGAAAAAAATGTATTATGATGGCATACCAAAACATTCCATCAATACAATTGGTCAGTTATTACCTGTCCTTCATAAGAAATGATTAAGATTTAGTTTTGTACCCATAATTCAATGTGGTCAGTTTATGTACAGTGTTCTATCTAATATTCCTTGAGAAATACACAGGACATGAATTATAGTCATTCAGATTTTACGGTTTCTGTTTGATCATGTGACTCAAGTCTATTTCCTACCTTTAATTTAAACACATGTTCTATATCCGGTTTTGTTTTCCAGACCAGACTTTAGTTTCCGGGAACAGATAGACAACCTAGATGGAGTGGAGAAAAAGCCAAAGATGATTATGAAAAGAGGGGGCAAAAGTCTGGATGACAAGGAGGTTAGCATTATAACTAAACATACACTTGATTTCCGACTGTGTATAATCTGAAATACAGAGTCTCTCTCGATCTCGATTGGTCGATCAAAGTTCTTGATCTCTGGGAGTAAAGCTTCTGTCCTGATTAATTTCCTTTATAAATTAAGCATATTTAATCTTGATCTTTCGAACATTGATCTTCCAAATTTTCAATCTCGCAAAAATTCTCGCAGTCAAAAGCTTTAAAACCCTCGGAATATCGTCTCAATTTTTCGAAATGCGAATTTTTGTGAGACATTGTTTTATCGCATGATTTTTTAGTAATCAAGGTGTTAAATTATATCAGAATATTTACCCCTAAAGTGATGAAATTCAGAGGTCTGTGGTTCGAACTCAAGCCACATCACATTTGGCTGTCCTTGTCTTTCGGATGAGACAGTAAAAACCAAGGACCCATGTCGCAGTGGGTGTTGGCATGTTAAAGAACCCTCCCTGCTCTACGGCGATTAGTGTTGAGCATAGGCAAAATTTGTTGCCCTTCCCAGTGACATCTTCATATGAATGAGAGATACTTAAATGGGACATTAAACAACAATAAAGGGGCCTCTCTGGCCGAGTGGTTAGCGTGTTCGACTGCGAATCGAAAGATCTGGGTTCGAGCCGTATAGTGCCACTCCGCGGTTGGCCTTCCCTGTCTTTCGGATGAGACAGTAAAAACCGAGGCACTGCATCACAGTAGGTGTTGGCATGTTCAAGAACCCTCTCTGCTCTATGGAGCTGTGCCCAGCATAGCCAAAATTTGTAGCCCTTCACAGGCACACGGTGACATCTCCATATGAGTGAAATATTCTTGAGTGGGACATTAAACATCAATACAACCAACCAACAACAATACAACCCACTAACCAAATCACCAACCCAAGTGATGAGTAATGAGAACTTTATCCAGGAAAAGGGGCGAATAATAGAGTTGGGTCTACAGAACAGTGTTCATATGGAGAGAAATCATATTTTTTAAATTTGAAATCTAGAGAAATTTTTCAGCTGCCCTGAGCACTTTGAGTTTTCAAGATTCAACTGTGTTACTGTTTCAGCTTGATTTTCATTCTACAGTCAGGTCTACTGATTCCATGTATGCCTTGGCTTGTACATCATTTTATGACCGAAAAATATTTTTCTAGAAATATTTTTCTTTGTTGAATTGAAACAAAAAATTACAGTAGTATTTGATATACAGTGGAACCTCGCCTTAAGACCACCTCACTTAGGAGACCACCTCACTTAGGAGACCACCTCACTTAGGAGACCACCTCACTAATCAGACCAGCAAAATACAGTCTGTTTATCATTATTTTAGGCTATTTCAACCTCACTTAGGAGACCACCTCACTAATCAGACCAATTTTAGCCAGTCACTTGGGTGGTCTTAATAGCGAGGTTCCACTGTATTATAAAAAGAGGATCTTTAGTGACTTTTAAGGGGCTTTGTCAAACTAGAATTTCATGTGTTATAGTGTGTAATCTTGCTTTGAAAATTTGTTGCACCTCACCAGCATTGGGGACATCTTTATGTAAGTAAAAGATTTTTGAGTGCGACGTTAAACAACAATACAAGTAACTAAAACACATTTTCTTCCTAAGTTAACGTTTTAAGAAGACTTTAGTATCTATGCTAAGAAAATCTCATTAAGATGAGCTTAGTAATCTTTGTCTTCGTCTATTTTCAGAGCTACAGCAAGAATTTAGACAAACCGCAGCTAGCAAATACTAAAGCACGATCTTTTGAAGAGAGACGTAAAGTTTACGAACGTGTCCGAAGTAAAATTTTCAACAGCTGTGATGAAGAATGCAGTCAGGTTTGTATTACAGGGAAAACGCTTTGATGACCCTGATTCAGAATAATCCTTGTCACTAACTTTTGTTCTCTCTACCGTTGTCAAAGAAGAATATATTTTCATGCTCCCTGAAAAATTTCGGGGAGCAAATTGTTGCTGCTTAGTATGTCTGTGTGTCCATTCGGAGCCATATCTCCTAACCCTTTCCTGAATTTAGTTCCTACTCACAAAATATAATCCCCATGACCCAGACATGGGTCCCTTTTTGTCTTATGGTCAAAGGTCAAGGTCATTCTAGATTTAAGAATTAAAATTGTATTTTTCAAGTTTGTTGGTCTTTCTCTATCTTATTCAAGTTTGTTGGTCTTTTTCTATCACTTATGATGTTTTCTATTCTGTTCATACAAAATTTCTCTTCACCGAATCCCCTTCCCAAAATAAATTCCATGAAAGATTACCGATATCAATGTTCCCTCCAAAAATCCTTCTAAATTATGGTATTCAAGTGATGACCAATGATTGTTCATAACAAAACTAGATGAAACAACATTTCATGATGAGGAATACAGTGGAGTTGGTCTGTAACGTAGTCAAATGGGATTGACATTTGACTAGAATTTACTACATATATATATAAAAAGTCATTCTTTTCGGGTATTTTATTGCTCTTCGTTATAACACTGAATTCGCTTTAAGACGATTCATTATAGACCGACTCTACTGTATTCAATTACTACAACTTAAAAGACTGTCATTACTTATGACAAGTTCAATTTCTTATGACACAGTTTTCTCTTTTTCAGCAACCTATGCCATATACAGTAGAAGAAGCTAGTAACATGATATCTAATATTATGTAAGTGTTATGATATCTGATGTTACAGAAGTATAAAATAAAATCCAATACACTGTATTAGGTGACATGATATCTAATATTTTATAAGCTTTACGATGTATAATATCGAGTAAGTAAAGTAATATCTAGTAACAGGCAAGCGTAAAATATCTTATATATGGTAATATGATATCTGATATTATGTAAGTTATATGAGATCTAATATTAAGTAAGTTATGTGATATCTAGTAATAAAGTGTGAAAATATCTTATACGGTACATGTATCTGGTAATATGATTTCTAATAATAGCTAATGTGATATCTAAAATTATGTAAGTATTATGATATCTAATGTTATATAAATAATATGATATCTAATATTATGTAAATCATGTGATATCTACTATCATCTAATTACTGTAATATCTAATAGGTGATT
>JACSZP010005407.1:0-26242 GCA_016161895.1 Pinna nobilis | reverse complement strand
TGGAACACCTTGGCTTTTGGTAGACTAAACGATCTGAAATCGGGGACAATGTTTTTCTGAATATTTTTCAAAAAGGAAAATGCCAAAAATTGCAACCAAAGAAAAAATGAGATGTCATAAAAATGATAAAGATGCACCTCGCATTATAGATATCACTAAGGATACCGCTCAATATCTAAAACCATTTAGTGTATTTGCTATAGATCTAATCATCCATTCAACCACATTAAAGATGCCACATCGTTACTCAAATTATTGTTTGAAAGTCACTAATGGGGTCCTCTCATATTTCTAATAACCCAACTCCCTTAATGAAACTCATAGTTTTGTCACTGATATATACTTTGAATATATGTACTTCAAAATTACCAGTAACTGAAATATCAAATTATGACAGAGGTATGATTTAACATAACTTTGCAAAGTGGCCAACTTTCATGCATCTACCAAAGAAACAAAAAAATCTACACAGAAATAGATGTGTAATGCTACCTCATAGTGAAAATCCACAATCGCGGACAAAATACAGAACAATAACAGGAGTATGATATGTTTTGTTTGATTATAACAGTTTCCAGTATCACTCACACCAAATTCAACTTTGTTGTACATGTAGTTTATTCAACTTATAAACTTTTATTTATAACAATTTTCACATACAATGTACTCGATATGGTATTACACACGTAATTGTGTGCGAAACATGGTAAAAAATATTGCGTCATAAAAGACGACAGAATTTCATTGTAAACGATCGACCATTATCTGGATATGAAGACATTCTCCCACCTTTGAATACTCAATATGAATACATTGTATATCAGAGGAAGTGGAAACCTGTCTATAGTTATTGTTACTATCGGTGGAGGAGATTGTGTTGGATGCTACATACATTATTCTTTCATGTCATTGTATTAAGTCATGTAGTTATTGATATTGATATAGTTGTGCCATAGTCATATAGTCATTGATATAGTCATGTATTGATATTAAGCTCATGAAGCATTAATAAATATATTTATTCCATGAGTGAGGAGTTTCATGTGCCCTAACACTGACCCTCATTAGGGAAAACCCCCACCCACATTCAAACCCTAAAACCTCCTATTGGCAACTGCAAGTTTGCTAGTACTCTGCAGCAGAAGCAGTTATCACTCTGTCTCTGTCTGTCTCTCTGTCTGTTTCTCTCTCTGTCTCTGTCTGTCTCTCTCTCTGTGTCTCTGTCTGTCTGTCTCTCTGTCTGTTTCTCTCTCTGTCTCTGTCTGTCTGTCTCTCTCTCTGTCTTTCTCTCTCTCTCTTTCTTTCTCTCTCTCTCTCTCTCTCTNNAATAATTTGTTTCTTTGTGGCATACTTACCAACCTGTTAATCACTAACTACCCCAGTACTTTAGATAATGGAGGAAAACGGACGTTCACACAGTCACGTCATTAGAAAAAAAATGCTTTTTAAGGTATGATATAAGTAATCCCCTAAACTTCAAGCCAATTGTAAGGATTTTTGCGATGTAAGCTGCGAGACCTTTACCAGATGGCTATCGAACCAAACTTATAAAATTAATTCAGTCTAGGCAAACTATCACACCTATAGATATATGCACAAAATTTAATGTTATTGATCTCCACGATTTGCGGGATATACTTTTAATTCGTTTTTGTCATTATATTCACCGAGCAAACACACTTACATTGACAAAATCAAAAAGAAAGGAAATGTCGTCTCGACTGAAGTTTGTGACAAAAGGAGATCGCAGACATTTTAAACTCTGCAAATAATTTTGATGTGAGTGCATAATCGAAATATTTGTTTTCTTAAACTTTTGAATCTTAAGATCGAACCGGGGAGAACAGATATAAAACAGGTGTGTTTGAGGAGTCTGCCAGTATATATTTGATGATATTGAACTTACAAAAGTAATGTCACCTTTGTATTTGTCCTTTACAAACTTTATCAAACTTGTATTCACATATAGCTTTTTTCACAAGATTTAGTATAACATTGTATTGTCATTAATTTGAGAAGCCTTGAAAATGTACCTTCACAGTAACGTCTCTTTAAATATTTTTTTAATTTACATTTAAAACATTGATAAGTAGAGAAACATCAGGCGACTGTGAAGCGATTTAAACAGTGTCAATTTTTGTGGACATTTTAGTTTCCTCTATTGTCATCTATGTCATGCGAAGCATGATTTAAAAGATTTAAGTTCTAAAAGCGATGAAAAGTCAATGAAACAGAGTAACGTTAACTTTATGTATTTTATAGATCTTAATTTTCCAACGACACAAAAAGAAGAGTAGATTATCTCCCCTTGTAATATTTATGTGCTTGTCAACCACTTGATTGCTCATAGTGCCTACAAGTAAGTGACGGAATCGGTCAACAGTAAGGTTTTGTCTCATATCAGGGTCTGTTTGTATTTTATCGATATCCGCTTGGCAAACATTTGGAATTTGTATTAAATCCTCCGTATAAACACTACTACCTATGTTAAAGATATAAATCCAAATCAACAATCCAACGACGTATTATCCCGTGTTTAACTGCAACATCGGGCGGATCTATGGTGCTCTACTTGTATTCTTGAGAAGCTCCGTTTTATGCTGTGATATTTATATTCGTTTTTGTGGAATTGCTTATTAAATCGGACAAGATAAAGAAAAAGGTAAGTGTCAAAATATCAAATGTTATTGTACAGGTGATGATCTAACATTGTTAAGCATTTAAACTATGTACTGTATTGTTTAGACGATATTTCATAAAAAGAGCATTGGGGTATGAAATTAACTTATCTTGTTATTATAGATATGTACAACAATAGCTGAGAAATATTCTGTGTTGTTGCAACTATGCTGGCTAAACTTAAGGTAGAACTTTAGATAGTAGACGTTTAAATACATGTGTAGCATTTTGTCATAGTTTATGTTTTATTTTGACATTTGTATTACAAGTTTGTATTAACAGAACGTATTCAGAGCGTATTGAGCAGGTAGGGAACGAACCTATAAGAGTGTGTTGAAACAAGGTACATAAAATTCCGATTGTATTATGCATTTGTCAATAAAGCATATGTAATCAATATTTGTTTGAATGAAGAAACTAGCAACTGGTGAAATTTTTTGTATCAAGCAAGTTGAATACATAACGATGTTTTGTATACTCTAGAGTGCATTGCATAGAGAAATTTCAAATCGATTAAGTGCCTCTGGTGAAAGTATGTAAAACATAGATTTATTGATCTGAAATTTGTTTTGGGAATATGCCTGGTTTCTTAATCTGAATATTTTTTGCATGAGCCATAATTAAGAAAGTAGAAATAAATTAAAACGGGCGTTATGAAAACATATTGTCATTTCTTTTACAAGTACACGGGAATAAAATTGGAATCGTTTTGGACATAATCTTAAATAGTTCTGTTAAATTAGGTTACGCAAAACACGTGATCAATAAAAAGAAGATAATTAACTTTAGTTCAGATTATGTTGTTCCAAGCGTGTTGCCCATTGTCTTTATATAATGTAAGACAAAAGTGAATCAAACAGAGCGCATGCGCGTTGCCAAGACTCTCACACTAGAACTCTTAATCAGTGAAACAGTTGACCAAATAATATCCCTCAATCAGCCTAAGTCTTTCTAACGTTTAATCTCTAAATAATGAATAAAGAAATGTAACACGTCTATAAATATAAAAGGTCAGTTGTATTAGAATAAATTCGACCCTGTCAAATATTTGGTGTATTTAAAGTCAATTACATTTAAATTGGCCCGTCTTTATTGACATATATTTTTTATTCACAGTTACATACTTTCTTTAAATGCTAGTGTTTCCATTGTTAACGCTAGGTAGGTACGGATAATGCCTGGAGGGGCTTTGAAACGTGCTATCAATATTTTACATACGACTTGTGTGCCTTTAAACTAATATCAAAATAGGGTGTATAAATGACATAGACACAGTGCGTTGTATGATCTTTGTTGTATGCGAAAATTGGCTATGACTATGGAGGTTTTCCCGCAGAGCTCATTTAGTTAAGGAGTTATTAAATAGAAAATTGAATATTTTCTTTTGAATTTATGTCAGAAGAATTGACTTATGAAAAAAATGTATAGAGATTTGACTATAGATATGAAATTTTTACAGTACATGGAAGAATATATATTATTCAATATATTTTTTTCCAATAATTGCACGTTCATATCAAATATTAACCAATGGGTCTTTCGGGCATTTGCAGCGTGCAATGGATAATCATGTTACATTTGTCTATTTTGGAGTTAATATATCTACATTTGGATTGGGGGGAGATGTGGCCTAATGGTTAGCGTGTTCGACTTCGAAGCGAGAGGTCCGGGGTTCTAGTCAAACGCCACAATACGGTTTGAGGTCCCTGTCTTTCGTATGAGACAGTCAAAACCGAGTGTCACAGTAGGTGTTGGCACGTTGAAAAAAACCTCCCTGCTTTAAGGTCATAAGTGCCGATCATAGGCACAATTTGTCGCTCTTCATCGGCACACGGTGATATCTCCATATAAGTGAAAGACTCTTGAGTGGAATGTTAAATGATAATACAACCAACCAACCATCTACGTCTGGGGAATTTAAGTTCAATTAAGCTCGCTAGTAAATCTCCAATTCTGATTTAATGAAAAAAAAATATCTGTCGTTGAATTATTGTTTCGATGTTTTCAATATTTTAATAAATCTTACAGTATCGAAATAAAAGTGACGAAAGCCTAAAAAAATTGTGTCTATGGTGAGGATAGCGTCCAATATTTTTGTTGAAAATCCGAGAAATTTTTCACTTAAATCGAAACTTAACAGAATGCCGGATTGTTTAATTCTCAACACCAAGGAAGACTGAGTAATGAGATATATTTAACGAGTCTATATCTTCTCCCAAAAATTGATATAGGGTCTCCTTGAGATTGTAGCTTTGTTGAATCTACGAAAACAAGAATGATATAGAAATTGTCAACGTCAATAAGATGGTCTCATAAAGGAAGAATTCTTTTGGTGAGGACCATTTAGTAGCTTGAAACTACAGTCTAACCAGTCTTAGTGAGACACTGAGCTAAAGGACTACCTGCTTAATGTGACATAAATGTATGCCAAAATACGGGTTTTCCTATACAAATCACGTGAATCAATATACCACTTTTGCAACCATAATTGTCCAAACCATAGGCCAGTTTCTTAAAATAGTTAAGACTGTAGTTTGTCCAAGTTATATCATTGCTTGAGCATTGAGGTTAGATAGGATTTTGTTCTAGGTTTAAGTAACCATTATCTCCAATACTTCCTTTCAAATGATTTTACTGATTGTCTAAAAAAATGTTGTGGTTTGCAATATAGTTTTCCTATTGCAATCTTGCAACTTAACAGCAGATCGATGTATATATTTGCTGTTGGATTATATTCAAAGGTATTGAAGCTCTCTACCTTTCTGAAGTACTTTTGTAGGAATCAGAAGTTAACATTTATAAAACTATCGATAATCCGCGCTAGAAACATCGTAGAACGTACAACATTTTTAAAATTCATTCCACGGGCTTTATTCTTTTGAAGAGTGAATAGTATTTTGACAGGGAATCGGACAGTGTAAATCCTTGCATTGGTAAACATTCGTTATCGGACTATAACACTGAACGAAGGTGAATTCAGAGTCCAAATATTTATTCAGTGGAAGATATCACATAATGACATGAACTGAACGCGCCTTAACAAAGTATCCATGGCGGTAGTCTGTAAATAAAAATGAAAATTTTGTCGGCATTCTATTGATTTTTAAAAGTATACACATAGAGCTAAATTAACTAAATATATACGTGGGAAAATGTCTCATTTCAAATCAAAATTTTTAATTCAGTTGAATTTCAAATATTCACGGCCTTTTTAGAGACATTCATGGCACATTTCGGACGGGATTGCCATGCTAGTAGAGGAGGACTGATCCTTCCCTTTCCGACACCTTCTCGCATGGCGGGGTTCACGGTTGTTAATCATGTTGATTAACAAATGAAAATTGAAGATACCAAATAGGCATTCAGAGATCAAGAATGGAACGGCATATACATACAATGTCAAAATAAAGGGAGACAATACCATAAACGATCCTCCACACACCATTACATAAATCTTAAATTAGAGTAACACGAACCCCAATAAAAACCATGAGTGAATTCGAGTGCCCCGAAGTGTTAAGCAACCCAGAAAACAACGATAGCCCTAACTTTTTATTTGATTCATTTCCTCATGAAACTGTAAAAAGATAAGTTCGTATTATAGAATTTTTATTTTCAAGCTAATTCACAAGAAAATGGAAGCGTAGCCCATTTTAACACGCATTCGGTAATCATTTAAAATGAAAGTTAATACAAAAATTTCACAAACTATCATAGTGAATGGTTTTAGATCTTCGTCGAGCTATGGAATTAAACTTTAACTTTATAATACCCTTTACCGATGAGTATTGTTAAAACCAAACTGATTATAATTCATCACTTAGGTGTTAATTGGTTAATCTTTCACACGCTCTCTTGATATTTTTCAATCCATTACACACATTTCATTGCCGGTTATAACAGTGAACCATCCGATTTATGACTCTCATTGAGAAGTTTCCTTTCACAGTCAGCTTAAATTAGCGATTTAACTTCACGTCTACGTGAATTGAAATAGAATCTAACCTCTAGGTAATGTAAAATACAACTATTTAAATTTGCTTGTATCCAATTTCATTTCGTTTTATTTTGAAGCGCTTAGAGTGATCAAAAACAATTTTGTTTTGTTTTGATATAACTGAGTTAAACTTTCATTAGGGTTGCCATTTGAGATCCGTTATTCCCGTTTTTACATGCATCCATACATGCCTATTCTACTACGTACGTAAAGGAGAGCCACTTATATGCAACCATGATATATAGAAATTCTAACAATTCAAAATTTTAAACTGCTTGCTAAATTTCTCCATAATATTTTTAACCCAGTGACAGTGGATTCCACTTATATTGAACTCTGATATATTGAAGTATCGCTTAATTTCAAATGCTTTTCATTCCTGGCTAAATGATTTAATTAATAGTTTAACCCTTTTATCTTGCAAACCCTGTTAATTTGAAAGAAAAATGCACTCCCTACCGGTACGATTTGAATATATCCGGGTTCGAGTATACCTGTATATTATCTACCCGACTACCCCCTTCCTCTACACACCTGTTCACCTGCCATTAGTACTTCTACATAAACACGCATTGTATTCTTACCTGCCTTATTATTATAGACACACATATCTATAGAAACACACTATCTAGAAACATATACACACAAACACTTACATACATACCGATCTACCTACATAACCACACATCTATATATATATTCACATGCCTACTTACACTCAAATCTTCATGCACACCCACCTACGTACTGTCAAACCTACCAATCTATCCGTACACAATCACATCTACACACATATGCCTAACTACTTACCTACCTACCTTATTATTTGACTACTGTCACAATGACTTTCCTATTTTTTCACAAGTTTGGTATATCTCCATGGACGTATCTATTTTGCATCTATATATTTTTCTTTCCCATTCTCAATATATTCTACACAAGCCCGAATTTTGTTTAGAACATATTTCATAGACCTTTTCGACTTAGGTATTCCTGAAGCAAGACTTACTACTATAAGTTAATATTGTATAGTCAACGCCGCATGTTAAGAACAGGTTATTACGACAAGATGTCTATTCCTGGTGCATTTTCCATGCACTTCTTTGTAATTTCGGATAACGACGATCAGTTATAACGAGAAAATGTCTTGCTCTCTTCAACTTGGTTATATGTGGAGTTGACTGTACTATAAAACGTGTTCCACATCTAATTAAAATACCCCGCAATGCAAACGTCAAATACAACATGTATCTCAATATTTCAAGCACTATTACACTTCACACAAATCACTACCAGACACATAGTGTCACGATAATTAAACTAATAACATAATGATTATTGTAACCTAGTTATGTTTGGGCGACAGTTCAAATTTAGGAAGCATAATTATGCATTCATGACTTCTTGTAGAAGACAAAACTGGCTTAGTCCAAACTATTAGGAAAATTAGAGTCGAAATAAGATTGTCTTTCAAGATAAAATATCCAATTTGTTACCAGGCAACAGCATAATCTATTTAATGTTTTTAACCAGTTGGCTTGATTCATAACTGCACCGTTTAAACTTTTCAATGAAGTCATGTTTTTGGTACGTTGGTAGGTTGTATTGTTGTTTAATGTTCCACTTAAGAACCTTTCATTTACGTGGAGACGTCAAGGGACCTCGGTTTTGACTCTCTCATTCGAAGGGCAAAAACAATTTAATCGAGTCTTCCGCATCGCGGATTCGAACACACGCTGAGGTCAGAAGGCGAACCACTGAGCCTGGCATCGATATAAATACAATGTATAAGGAACGCTCCGATTTTCATTCTGAAACGAAAGAATAGATCATAGAGTGAATTTTTTTGTGTGTTAACAAACAATAATTTGGATCTACTAATTTTCTGTTGCTCTCAACAAATAGTCCATGAGAACGATCAGTATTGAATCTGGAAAAGGTCCGACTACCCCATTACAATATCAAAGAGAGTTAGAGATAAGTAGATGTGGTGTATTTGGGTATGGTATGGTATTGTTGTTTAACGTCCCACTCAAGAATATTTCACTCATATGGAGATGTCACCGTGTGCGGGTGAAGGGCTACAAATTTTGCCTATGCTCGGCACTGCTGACCGTAGAGCAGGGAGCGTTCTTTAACGTGCCAACACTTGTTGTGACACGGGACCTCGGTTTTTACTGTCTCATCCGAAGGACAGGGACGGCCAACCGCGGAGTGGCGCTGACGCCGCTCGAATCCGGATCTTCCGATTCACAGTCGAACACGCTAACCACTCGGACACGGAGGTCCCTGTGGTGTATTTAAAAGGGAGCATGTTCTATAGAAATGTTGAATCCTAGCTTAAGAATACGTACATAAAAGAATTATTCGCTTTTGGCGAAATGAATCATTCATTTTCCCCGAGAACATTGTATCTAAAACGAAAACGTATTTGATGTTCATCCTTTCTCTATGAACATATTTAATTCCGCACCCTTTCTTTATGAATGTATTTAATTCTAGAACGGTCGGCTGATCTTCTGTCACTTTGATTTTGTAAAGCTCATACTCGATAAGGCTTAATTAAAAGATTTTTGCATGTATCGCTTATTACCGGTGTAAATTGGTGAACACCATAAAATATATTTAATGGCAAAGATCCATTTTCGAACCGAACTAAAAGATGTACAACACGGCATTTAGACAATTACATGTCTTACACTGGGTCACAACTTTAGAACAACCTATCTATGGGAACATTTATGTACCGAT
This sequence comes from Pinna nobilis, assembly GCA_016161895.1. Lineage (NCBI taxonomy): Eukaryota > Metazoa > Mollusca > Bivalvia > Pterioida > Pinnidae > Pinna > Pinna nobilis. The sequence continues at coordinate 16,815 of JACSZP010005407.1, read as the reverse complement.
TAGGTGAATAACAGATATCCCTAGCTACACATTTTACAAATCTAGGTCTTGTGAATGTTTTCAATGTATTGGCTCTTGTTTTGTTTGTTCCGGGGTGTAAGTTTATCACAATTTAACTGGTTTTAACAATACCTTATCATCAAGATTGACTGACAGATTACAATGTAATCGGTGGAAGATATCTTAGCAAATAGTGGTAATACGTACACATAATTCTCAGCGAACAGATGGCTTACAAGATACTCTATAAACTTTTCATTGAAAAGAAATTTTCTTTAATACACTGAAAACTGTTCTCCGGAGTTATTATGAACTGAGAATCTTGAATGGTGAAAAATATGATTCGTCATTTTTCAATATTTGCTGACATGTCATATCTGAAATGCTGGCAAGGTCTGAGTTTGGCAAATACGATACATGTATGGATAAGTTTTTATCTTTTTATCTGTTCCAAATGACTTCCAATACACTGTTTGGATCACAAAATGTACATGTCTCACAGCTGGAATCTACAATTATGAAAGAATGATAGAGGGGGGCTTCTAAACAGTACCTGTGAAATATTAAACGCTAGAGAATACTTCCAATTCTATAAAAGGGTCAGCCATTTTTTAGAAAGGCAAAGGCAATGGTGTTTTGAATAATAGATAAAGTTTTTGATATGAGCAGATTACGGTAATTGGTCCTATAAAGGGAAGAAAAAATGTAATATAGTTTACTAGAGTATACAGGGTAGTTGGATACACTGAGGGTCCTCACAAAATATACATAGGTATATCTTGGTACCGTAATACACCGAACTGATCAGTAGATTTATTCTACATGTATTAATTTGAGACAAAAAATTGTAAGTCATATTATAAAAGTTGAAGATTTATTATCCCAAAACTGAATTCCCAATATTTCAATTTCAAAACAATCTGGTAGCAGGTATTGATGAAGATTTCAACTGATTTCGATAAAATGCAATACTTGGTTGCATTTTTGCGAGTGTATTTTATTCGAATTTTTTATCACCTTCAATGCAATTTCAGGTATCTTTTAGTAAAAACAAGGATGATGTAGAAGTAATGAATTTTAAGTTAAGCTAAGAAATTTATCATTTGAACTGAGATATCTTACATGTGTCAAATCAGCACGGTTTGTCACGGAGTACAGTGTTTTACTATTTCATCGACAGGACGCGATCCCGACCACGTCGAAGCAGGTGCTCTACCTTTATCACAGTACATGTGTACAAGTTAGGAACGACTTCAAAAATAAAAGTGCGAAATTATTCTTTGTGTTAATGAAATTGTGCTTACATATTGGATATAAAAACAGCTCCACTCAAATGTTATAAAACATGCATCGTATTTACTTAAAGCAAATTACAAAGTAAACAAACGATATCTGAAATCATTCATTCTATGAAACTTTTATCAGTATCCCAAAATAAATTCTCAGCAAATATTTACTAATAATTTGAATATTCTGGAATTAGATATTGGCTGATAACCATCGAGAAAATAGAGCCGGGACCTCATTAATTAAATATTTCATTGAGTAAACTTAAACTGTAGGCTTCCTGTCGTATAGCAGCCACATTTTCAACATGTGAAATCGAGATTGGGTGAGCTGAAGAATTTAGCGTAATCATTGAGTATAATGTCATCAATTTTTGTTAAAACCACACTTCCAATGAACTTGTTGACCGAAAACTAGGCAAACTTTTCAATCAAATGTTTTTTTCTAACTCTTGGTTTAAAAAAAACGCCATATTTATGAGAAAGCACAATTAAGTAGTACTTTAATAAACAATATTAGAATAAAATGGTTTATTTTAAAATCTGAGAAAGGTGTAAAGATGGGTACACCTTTTTATTTCGTTTTGCTTATTTCTACAGAATTTTGAGTAACTTTTGACGGATTATAAAAGGGTTTAGTTGTATCTATAACAACCGTGTTTTCAATATCCTCGATCTCTTAATTATTCCATTTTAAATGTATAACCTTTATACAAGTATTCAAATGTCGATAGCTCTTTTGTTTTTGTTGTAGTAGGCGTATAAGCCACCTTGAACCTTTCAAGATTTCAAATTTTGGTCTTTGATGAGCATTTTCTGACCTGTTTTTTTATCTCATCCTAACGACAGAAAAAGTCAACCTCCTCTGCTGGAATCTAAGATCTCACTTCACTATGTATTATGATGATGCTGCTTGTACCTCATTCAACGCACGTGTTTCTAAAAAGATAAAATGAATTTACTTTCAAAGTGTATGGGAACAGTACTTAGCTTTTCGTAGTCTTTATTGCTCAACCGCAATTCAAAAGTTTAAGTAATCTTTTGTGGAAGAGCTGCAATTTACTGCTGGTCAAAAATAGATCTTTATTATCAAATGGTTCTCATAATTATGCTGTATTTTCGAAGACTAAAGAGGGACCGGCGTGCTGAGAATGATTCTCTTTTACCGAATGATTCTATATCCGTAGCGTTAGTATTAGGAGGCATGTCCTCGAAAGGAATAGTTTAAATATTAGGTTCCGCGTCATAGCGGAAGTCGACACATTAAAAAAGTCTCACTGTTGTGGATTAAGTCCGGAACATATGTCAAAATTATTGCAGAATGCATCAGACTTATGCCGAGACAATTTGACTCAACTTTTGTTAAAATGAATAATTGAGCATACGCAAACACGATTTATTTGGACTATTGCTCCAGTAAAATAGCATGTCAGTTCTGAATAAATACATAACACCCAAATCTCCAGTACCGCTAATCTTCACGCGGATTAACAACATTCTTCTTGAGCTCATTTGACCGAAATACCTAGAATTTACGTAACACAGGCTTCTTACAGCACAGTTCTCCTAGTTACCGTAAAGTATTTCTGGTTAAGAAACTTTTGTTTTATCCATGCACATTTGTTTGGATAATAACTTTATTTTTCTCTTTAAATATCAATACACATGCAGATAGCAATGTTGGAAAGGGGGTATAAGCAAACAAAAAGACAATAAGAAAATTCAACAATCATGAAATCAATGATAAAATAAAAAGAATGTCACATGAATCAAATCATTGACATTTGTAGAAAATAAACTTTTGGAGAAGTAGGTTATTGTTTTTCGTATTTATGAAAACAGTTCCCCGGGTCTTCCATTCAGATCATTTGACAGGAAAATATTTTCAAATTCGATCGTTGAATTCAGTGGCCTTGGAGCTACTTAACAGTGACCCTTAACACACAATATTAAGTATACGCAAAGTGAACGATCGTTTGATATCGATTTAAAGTGTAAGTTGTTTTTTTTTCACTTGTTAACTTCTGTGAACTTGATAATACATTATGGAAATAACGCAGGGGTTTGACTTTTCCAATCAAAATGTATGCAGCGCGTGGAGTAGGAGTTCCTTTACCTTTCAGAGCACCTGAGGTAACCTCGGCTTTAATTAAAATTTCTGTTACTCTATCTTTTATTTTAGATGTTACCGTTGGGATCATTATTTGCAGTATAAATGGCAGCTGATTTGGCAATTACGTTGCCTTTCGTTTGATAAATGTTTTTATTACCCCTTGTATCTTCAACTTCTTTTTATACCTAGTATGTTGACGAAAACTGTTCAATATTCAAAGAATGTTACGTTTAATCGCCATTTGTAAAAACAATAATAGTGAGTCGTAGTCTTTCTATCTTGGGTAATGAATTGAAGATGGCAGGTTACCTCCGAAGGGCAGGTGGTCTCTCTCCGGGTATATTTGCAAATGATATTTTTCTGCCACCAATAAAGACCGATCACTTCCAAATAGGTGAAATATTTTCCCGAAAAATAAACAAGAAAAAAAATCTCGGATCAATCTGTTATGGTCTGTAAGACGTGTATTTATATTAAATTGATTGCACTTAGAATTAAAATACCATTTATGCCCATGAATCAATCAATTTAAGGTATCTTACTACTTTTGAAGTATACTTTAATAGCTGTTTCAATTGTGATGTGATGCTTTTAAGGTAATTAAAGTAATCAATGTCAGTATAAGTGCAAATTTTTAAACTGAAACACTGATAAAATCACGCAACAATTTGCTTTTCCCTGCAGTTTGAGAAAAACACAAGAACGCTATTATGTAGCACGCTTTGTGATATTTCAAAACGGAACAAAAGAGAACTGAATGTGTTATCATCAATTATAATAACTTTCAAATACCAGTAAGCATATACACATTTATAATAATCTATATTTAAATACATAATTCATTTCGAGATTAAAGCAAAAGGAATATTATTAACATAATCCGGTATAAAAAAATTGATTGCGGAGTCATTCAGAACAAAAGATTTACATGTAGTTGAAATGTGTTATTTCATTATTGTTTCTGAGTATTCGTGTATTATTATCATTACGTTTTCTTTATATAACTATGTGACCTAATACAGCTGTTTAAAAATGCATCAGTAGAACTCTTCTGTATGAAGACATGTTAAGCTGTTAGGGTACACAGGAAAGCAGAGCTGTTGTTCCAATGAGTATACCTGTATGTCAGTACTAATACGCCTTATTCAAACTTTTTAAGAATACATGTTATATGCATAAGTACTGACATATTAAGTATGGAGGTTTTGTTCTTGGCACACAAATATCAATTAATTACAATATTAAACAGTATTGCGGACTAGTTATTTCTTGCGTTGGAAAATATTGCAATCTCCTTCGTCGCACATCGTCAAATATATAAGAAGTGCTATTCTCTCTTATGCTCAGCTTAGTCCGATGCCTACCGAGAGCTTTTATAAATAAGTGTATAGCGATCCTATAGATTTATGTTTGTAAATTTGCTAGAATGAGCTGACCTTCACTTAGTAAGGATATCAACAAATATCGTAGTAAGTCAAATATATGTTACATTACGATGTGATTTCTTTGAGTATTTATGAGAGCAAGAAATGAAATTAAAATCAATTTCTGTCCTGGTGTCTGTGGTACGTGAGAAATAAGTAATTTGTATATTGAGAAATTTACACAATTTAAATGTATCAACATGAGATTATCAATTGAAGGCTGATCTACGTCTTCGTTTATGTTTTCAGGAATTCCGTTGCTAAGCGTCTGTGGAGTACGCTGCAAGAATGGACTACGTAAGTATGAACAACTCAAAAGAAAAGCTTTGTAATTTGAAGTTTAATTTGTGTATCAAGTAATATTGGAGAATAAGTATTAAGTGAGAGAATACCAGATACAAATAGTGAAACCTCGATATTAAGACCTTCTGAGTAACTCGAGAAAATTAATCTAATTGATAAGGTTGACTACATTAGTTAGAGGGGGTGGTCTCCACTGCCAGATTGTCTTAATGCGATGTTCCAAAACTGGGAGACATTTCTCAAATATGAGAGAGAGAGAGAGAGAGAGAGAGAGAGAGAGAGAGAGAGAGGCGCTTTTGATGCAGCCGGAAAGCGAAGATTTATTTGATACTCTATATCTATTGTACACTGACAGCAAATAGATAATACATTGCGTTATAAAAGCCTTTAAACAAGTATTTGTTAATACGTTGAGATATAACATATGCATTTTGCCTAATCTGTATTTTTTCTAGCCAGTTGCAGTATGGCCATCCGTGGTATGATAGTAGAATCGTCTAGGGGTAGATGCTAGTGTTGGTCATATCATGCAAGTATAGGTCATATCATGATATCAGGACTAAGCGTCCGATTAGTATATTCAATATAACCTATTCGTCTCTCTTAGTGACAAAAGGATAGAATAACTTGGAATATATCAATTAATAACACAGGGTGAGCAGTTGCCCTGTAAGAATAAGTAGATATTGCTTGCATACATCACCCTTCTCCGTAAACCATTACCGGAGACAGTAAAACCCGAGGTCCCGTGTCACAGTGCGTGTTTATTGTTGTTGTTTAATGTACCACTCAAGAATCTTTCACTTATAAGGAAACGTGACCGTGTGCCGGTGAAGCACGACACATTTTGCCTTATTATCCGTAAAGCAAGGATTGTTCTTAGACGCGCAAACAACTATGTGACACGGGACCTCGATTTATACTGTCATTTTCGAAAGACAGGGACGACCAACAACACCATTGCTTGGGCTCGAACCCCGGACCTCAAGATCTGAAGTCGAACACACTAACTACTAAGCCACGGCGGCCCCAGGGCATGTATTCAGTTATGTTAAAAAAACTTTCTGTTCAATGATCAAAGGTCATATGTACCGAGCATAGGCCTGACGTTGAAGCCCTTCGGCATTCAGCGTCTTCTCAATGAGTTAAAGAATATAAGAGTAAAAGTTCATAAGACTCATATTCAATGTATATTTTAACTTTGTAGAGAGTTGGACCTCATAATACACGTCAAGGTTCTAATCTCAACAACGGTATATTCTCACATGATATATTTGCCTTCTTACACATGAACTTATATTGGTCATTTATACCAAACAGCATGCTAGCCAACCATTAAAGACCATATTTAAGAAATGATAATTTATAAAGGATGTAAATGAGACGAACTTTCATTTTGACATGGGAATGTTTTTGGGGACTTGTTGGTTAAACCGGTAAACAGCGAGTAATTATTCCTCCGTGGCATCTGATCTCATTTCTGGATATTCCTGAGATATGTGTATGTCCTAACCTCTCCGAATTCTCATGTTGTCTCATGGAGGAATGGGAACTCACTATTCGTCATTTTATATGCGCACTTTTCCTAAAAACATATGCACTGCAAAAATAATAGAATATGCTTTTGTGTTCTAGTTTGTTTTAAGATCTTAGGCCTCTTAGTTGCTTCGGTTTTTTGTTGTAAAATAGAATGACCCTTTTTAATTTATTGTATGATGTACTCTTTCATTTGAGTTTCAGCTACATTAAAAAAGTAAAAAAAAAAGGAACATGCCTATATTTGCACTTTGGTCATCCATAATGTGTGTTTAGGAGTCGATATAATTTAGCTTTTTAGCAAGAGGTTTGCTTTCAAATGTTCAGTCTAGTTTATATTTACTTTCACAGTCTAATGCTAAGCCTTGGCCTGGAATGGTATGTATCTAATGACCGACATTTAGTGTGACCATTCCTTTCATGTTTTCACCACAACAGTAAAATTTATAACACTCACATTTTAATTGAATGCAAAATTTCTTTAACAACGATTCCCACCCTTAAGTATTTATTTATAAACCTGTGACACATTTGAAATACGCATATAAATTGATACAACTCTTTTCAAGATTAGTTAAAATTCAGAATTTGAAGTAGAAATGAAAACTAAAAATAAATTCAGGAACTTACTAAAATTAATTAGATATACACTTTATTGACAGTTCAATGATTACATCAGTAAAGCACTGTATTTTTTATGAAAGAGTAAAAATATTAAGAAAAAGCGAAGGTTACACTCTGCAAACCACGGGAAAATAAATAAGGGCCTCCGCCTCCGTGGCAGAACGATTCGAGCATTGCGCTCTTGAAGTTATTTATTCTCTGGCATCTAGTCAGCGTGGGTTCCAGCCTCGCTTGAACCTAAGTTGATTATTTGAGAAAGTTTGCCAGTTGACTTGCAGAAGGATAGCAGTCTCTTCCTAGGTATATTTGTTATTAGATTCTCGGCTCCATCAGTAAGAAAAATGACTGCCACCATATGACTGAGAAATCGTGGACTGCAGAAAAAAAGGGGAGGGGAGGGGAGAAGGATATGATCCATCAACTTCATACCCATAACATACATTTTTTGCCGACGCGAATGGTTTTGATTGCTTTGGAAATATTACCCAACATCCCCAATGTTTTGGAAAGATATATAGTAAACGCTATAACAATACTAAAGACGTTTGAAACAAATCATATGATAATTTTTTTCTAAAAGTTGTTGGCACCTAATTCATTTCCCATACGTAACATCATATTGACTACTGACTGTTCACTTTCTGTGCTGCTTTTCAGCCGTCACCAGTGTTGATTAACGTAATTGTTACATATTTTGACTGATATATAAAATGTACAGGAAAGTTATAATGCGTTAGGCAAGAACTATCATACAGTTGATCGATGTAAAATGAACATTATCATAATCTAGTAGCACGGCAATCTCCTGACAAACAAGTTGTTACAGGAATGCCAACAGTCTTGTCTAAAGTCAGCATTTCGCAAAATCTATGGTCGTTATAACGATCTAATTTCCAAAACAGCCTGTTATAGAATCGAATGCTGACTTGTTTCATAGCAATTATCTGGGAATTCCTCACATACTGATTTTGACTGAATGAAGGCGGATTTGGCCGGCCTACAGAGGATGCTCTTCATCCTAGGCATCTGATCCCACTCATGGTATATCCAGTGTTCTGTGTTCTGTTTAACTCCTTATATTGTAATCCTCATAGGAGTAGTGAGATTTTTCGCTATTCATTACCTTCGACTTTTCATTCAAATCGCAAAAGAAACAAACTATTAAACTATTTTTATTATGAATTACTTGAATTATGACTGTAAGACTTTGAAATTATCATGTTATGTCCAGTTTTCAGACTTTTCGCTGCTATTGTCAATATAGAACAAATCTTTGAAATATGAGTGTTTATCGGTGGGATACAAAATTAAATTTAGATTTAATCCTGTGACCTATTTTTAGAAGGATACTTGCTCTTTGACTGCGAACCTTTCATGATACTTACAGTTTTCCGGACATTTTCCATGTTAATATTGAACTAATTTTGTACTAGTGAGTTTGACACAATTGATTTTTCCATCACTTGATACCCTTATCCATGCGTACATACATTATTGAAAATACTATTTAAAATTTAACAGATGTATAAGGATGTACAGCTAAAGTATCACTTCGTCTACCTATGATAGGGTAAGATAACGAACAGTGGTGGATTTCATAATTCCCACAAAGAAGACAAATCTAAAGAATTAGGCAAACACGCACCCCTGGACACACCAGAGATGGAATCGGGTGCCAAGGAGGAGTAAGCATTCCCTTTTGACCGGTCACATAAGAATTATGGCTCTTAGTCTTCTTCGGATGGGGAAATGTATTACAAGGGATTCATAAACTCATTGTATTTCAAATTAATTATCGCTCACATCTATGCATAATGTAAGCTACTCATTTGATACAATACATTCAAAGTTTTTTTTTTCCAAGCAGAAGGCAATTCCGCTTTTAAGTCTAACTAAAAAAGTGGGAAAATTATTCCGGTTAAGATACATTCAAACAGATCCAAGTCAAACATGAATGAATACGTACAATTTAATACGTACTATCATAAACGTACTGGTTATTCCTCCATGGTTTTTTTTTAATAAACACCTGATGATTTTTCATTCTTTATCATTTTTAACGTTATTGCAACCCGTACCAAACTTACTATCAATCTTATATCATATAGAAGGATTAGATTAAAATTTCAATTTGGACATTATAATCACACTATATATGCACAACGAACATTTTATTGATCTTAATTTCGTTTAAATTAAAAAGGGGTATGGGTTAAAAATGTGTACGGGAGGCCAATATGCCAAGGCTAAAAAAAAGGAGGACCGATATTAACCAATGACATGATCGCTCTATGATTTGCAGATCATTCGTTTTATGCTGAATTGGTAACACTGGAAAATGTAAATTACTTTTACAGTATATTCAGATTTCCTGTTGAGTCCGGAGTTATTAAATTCATTGTTTACTTACAAGGGTAATACAGAATACAACAAAAGTTTCTTGACGCATCTGTGAAGCTTCTTTCAGATCGATTTCACAATATAGATAATACTATGATACGTTGGCATTGTTTTGCAGTATATGTTATCGACCTATCAACATGACTTCAATGAGGAGTCGGTAAGCCTCAAGTTCAAGGATACGTAGTTAATACTAATAAGTACTAACATTTTTGATCTTTTTAATTACCACAAAAATGGCAGTTAATGCTTGTGGAGGCATACATATGGGAGTGTTGTACTGTACTCATTTCCAAAGCGTCGTAGTTTTTGTTATTTCAAGGTCTACAGGAAACGATTGAATGAAAAAATGTACCAACAACAAATTGACGAACCGTGATATACAGTTGACTTCTCTTTTACTTGGACGTTCCATTGGTGATGACGTTACACATGAGAGGGTTCGATTTACTCAATAATTTGATAGACATTGTCCTGTTAAACACCAATGGGGCATCGAATCAAATTTGAGGCAGCTGAAGTATAGTTGAAATCCTGATAAAGTGTCAATTTCCTCGAATAGATGATAAAAATATTAAAACTTCAGAGAACATAACAAAAATATTCAATGACAACACATTCATATATTAATAATTCAAAATCGTCAATTTGTCGTTGGTTTTCTTACATCTCGTGCAGTTAAGTTTGATACTTATTGTTGAGGGAATTTTAAGTTTTGTGTTTGTGTTTTATGAATATACAGTATTTATTTTTCAGTACTTACAAAAGTCTACCTACCAGCATGATTATAATCCACCGAGGGTAAGTGGTACCCTCAATATATAAAATAAAATTGTTTCTTATTCAGAAGAGATTATATACCATATTATTTATTTCAGTATATGCAAAGGTCCACATATAAACATGATTACGCTAAAGGAGGGGTATGTAATATCAATGTCAAATGCATGTATTATTTTGTTACGTTAGGTGTTTCATTAAAGTCCATCAATCAGCCGTAACGATAGATCCGCCCATTCCTAGTTCCTATTTGACTTAGCTGGGCGGATGTTTTACATAAATGGGACAGAAATTGTCTAAAGGATTCCTATGCTCCGTATTTTCAAAACATGAGAGAAAATATCATTCTCAAGATAATACATGGTGATCAACAACACTGCAGTTATACAAAAAGCTTTTGATTTTTGTAAATCTATAGTCTCGAGTTCATGTGTATTACTCCATTTTGCATTAACGCCCCTCCCCTTTGCACATATTGCTGTTGTTAAATAATTATTTAATTTCAGTAATCATTGCACCTCCATTGCTGCAGTGGAACCTCGCTTGTCAGATCACTCTTTTGCAGCAATTCACCTAGCTAGATTGGTGAATTGGTCTACTATGCGAAGCCGGAATTGGCTAGAATAGAAAATGGACAGAATTTAGTTGTATTTCAGTTGAGACCATTTCTAAAGTGAGGTGGTCTTAAGCTGAGGTTCCACTGTAATTTTTTTCAAGTGCATAAATGAAATGGTAATACATGCACATAACTACATTGTATTGAACAAAAAATTCCGGGAATTATTTTTTTTGTATGTTTGTTTTGTTTTTTGTTCTTGTATTTATTTATTTTTTTACACCTCACACTTTAGGTGTTGTAAGATATATTCATCTTGAATCAATTTTCTATCAAATGTGTGGCACCAAATACACCAGTTTCTGTCTGTCAAAATATCAACGATTGCTTGATGTCACGTATGTCTGAAAGATAATTTAGTCACACATATTTGTAATCTTGTATTTTTAATAGTGTTTGTGTGATTTTTCATAATTTCACCAATGCAAAAATAATCTTTAGTGGACAATTTATTTTATAAATGTTGGAAAGTTTTTTATAATGATGTCAATAAAAATCTGGTGAAGGAGTAATGAATATGCTGTATTCTGAATCAATAACACCGCTTTTGCCTCATAATGCTGGATTTGTTTAAAATCACGTGTTTCTGATAGTAGAATTGTAACAATGAATCGAACATTTATCAAAAATAATATCCGTCTTTCCAAATAATGCTTATAATGGGAAAATTCATTTTGTATCTTGAAAAAATCATTTCTTCGTCAGAGGGACACTATACCGTGTTCTCAATTCTGTGAAATTTGTTTTATATTTGACGATTTTAACACGTAACTCGTTTGATGTCATCTCATTATACGATGTAATTCATAACATTTTTACTTTTATCAAACATTAATTAAGGATTCTGGTGCTCGTTTTACAAAAAAAAAAAAAAAAAAAAAAAAAAAAAATTCACAATCCCCCACCCTAGAAAGATCTGATCAAAATCACTTATAGTTACAAGTGAGTAATCTTTCAAGTTATTACATTGTGTATATTTTACTACAAAATTTATCAAATAACCATTGTGGAATATAATTTTCATGAATTATATAAATCATGTGTATATTTATTGAATTGACAAAATAAACGACAAACATTTCATGCACTTATAAATTACGAGTGATATTTATTGTATTTTTTTTGAAGAGGGCTCCTGACATTGTGAGCTTTAAAGTGCAAATTGCAAGCTGAACTATCACTTAAGTATGATTTTGTTTTCTCTTCAAGATCAATAACCGAAACAGACCTTTCCCGCAAAATGTAGCCGCTCCTGCAGATATAAACCCGCCATCAGAATTTTACCGTGCCCCTGCTCGACTGGATCCCAACGACCCATTCAGACCACGAGACGTAAGTGATAAAGTAAAATCTTAACTAAGATTAGATCTCTATTTTGTATGGCTGCCTAATGTAAGGTTACATCCACGTAATATTTGGATTTACTGTCATTGTCCTCAGAACCCAACCGAACATCCCAGTTTGAGTAATTTTCTATTTTAATAGATGATTTACTAAAAGGACGAATTTAAAGAATTATAAGTACCAACAGAAAATCATTCTTGCTTTACCTACAACCCTATGTTATAATATCTCATGTTTAAATATATGGAAAATAAATCCATTAATCCATCCATCCAATAATCCATAAATCCATCCAATTTTAATATATGGAAATATATCTCTTATTTAAATATGGTACTGTGTTTTTTCTGGTTAGCTGATGAGTTGTGTTGTTGTTAAATGCCTTTCTTATGGATCTCTCACGTATATGGAGATCAAGCTTAGCACTTAAGACTATTATACAGTGAGAGTGCATTGACGTCCCGATACCTGTGAATTGGTATCTCGATTTTTACTGGCGAATCCGAGGGCAAGCACGTTGACCAAGGAGACGTGGTGACTAAAAATTTTTCGAACATGATTACAACGGTGATTATCATCATCACCATTATCATCTACCTAGTCGTCATCATTATCGCGATCAGATGCAGTATTATAGTAAATCAGTTTTTTCAGTTTTTTTTATATTTCTTGTTTTTCAGCTCGAAGGATATGAGTTTGAACAAAGAGGACGGGTATGTGTCCGGATTAAAGTCTTTAAAATGTAAAAAGAAACTGTTCACGAATTCAGACTACAACTAAAATGTTTTACTCTCTCTCTCTCTTGTGCGAGCGTGTTTCTCTTTTTCTCGCCACCATTTCTCTGTCGTCTACTTTCCCTCTGACTTATCACATATCAGGTCAGTTGGTTTGTACCACAGATGATTGACATATTTCTAGTTTACATCATAAGTGATCTCTCAACAGCTGGCTTGCAGTGTTCTGTTTATGAACTGATGTAAGATTGCGGAAGTAACAGAGGACATAAGAAAGTCCAGGTCCTAGAAATATGACAAGTCTAGAACAATGACGGTCTCCACATGGAAAACAACCCCTAACGGGATGGGACCAGGTGTCCGGAAGGAGCTAGCATCCCCTGTTGGCATACCACACTCGTCGCAAAAATTCCACCGAAACCTAACTAATCCTATTTGGTTACTGCATTTACAAGGTCTTAATTTAGTTGCTAGCACAGATATCGATGAATGTCGTATCACTCCCTCTGATACTGCAGCCATTTTCAAGAATTAGATAGCGTTTCAACCCTCTTGACACACAACAATGACAATTTTCTCAGATGTAAAATATCAATTTGTATTTAACCATTATAGCTTGTTTTAAATGATAATTGTTCTGTTCTTTTCAGCCCGAGAGAAAGAGGCCACTAAAGCGGGGAGAAGAATGGGTCCCGGGGGTGAGTAAAACCAATGAACCAACGACCAATTAGTTATTCTATAAGGCAAAATACTGTTATTTTAAATGGTGTGAACATAATTAACTGAAGCAAAGGAAGTCTTTTGTTTTACTATTTTATCATGAATATTTCATTCACATAATTTTTCTAGTGTTGTTTTACGGAAACGCACACCTGCAATTAGTAAATCAATTCCTTTCGCATTGTTTCCCTTGCAGAGACGTTACGAAAATTATGACGCGCCCATGACAGATCGAGGAGTGAGTAGATGTTATTAAATTAATTGCTTTGCATTCAATGTTATTTTTTTATCAATCAATTGTGAATTTTAGATGGAAGTAAGCAATGGTCAGAATACATGTTTTAACTATTTAGTCGTTCGTTTGCAAATATGGTAATTTTTTTTAAATAAAGCCACTCAAATATACCAGCAATTTACATAAACTCAAAATGTCAAATGTTTTTTATTATCGGGAACATTGAGTATTGCTTTTCTTTCAGATTAACATAAAATCTAAATCAGAGCTATTTCAAACTTTTTAAACACGATTTATTTTTCTTTTTTTTTTCATTTGCCGACCCGCTAATTTACCTATATATTCTGTGTCATTGCAGGACTACAGAATCCAAGAACGGGTTTGTATATGAAAATTATTCTATGTAAGCATGTAAAAATATTCTATTTTACAGTATGGATAAAAATATATTTTCTGCATGGCTATTGCATCTTCAAATCATATTCCAAAGTGGCAACGAAAATTTCATGAGAAACACAAAATATAAAAATATGGTTTCAAAACTCTTTATGTTTCTTGAAATTCAGTGTATTCTTAAAAAAATATATATATAAAAAATCAGGCCTAGCTATGAAAGCTCGTAAACCTTAACATTAGACCTGATTGTATCATCTACTGAGTATTAATTGTAAAATGACCGAGTTTTTTTTATAAACTTAATACATGTACTAGAATTATCTACAATCAAACATTAAAACCGACATATTCATACATTGCGATGTTTTTCGTTAGAAGGCTGTGGCAGTTACCTCAGTTCCGACATCTTAATGAAATATTTGTTTTTCACAACATTTATTCATTGTTGAGGAATCTCTCAAATTTACCAAGCTCTCTTATTGCCTTACTATGCATGAATGATCGAGAGATCGGCAGTTGACCTGCACATGACTTTTCATTTCTTTTTATTCAAATTTATGTTTTCCTCTTCACAAATAGAAAGGAACCTAAATGTCTTTAATTATAAAACTTATGTCATAGTACCACCAACATACCCCCTCTGACGCAATGAGAGGGAATGTAAATGACGAACTTGTATTCGGAGTGTGAATTCCGTATTATAAAAAACGTGTTTCGATAGCTTCTATTGTTTTAAGCCATTTAATCTTTTTCGCAGAATGTCTTCGACGAAGAACGAGGAAGGAATGGTTCTCCTGACAGAGCAGTAAGTAACAAGAGCTAGCATTACTCTGAAGACTTAATAACCATGCGCGGATCTAGAGGAGGGGGCGGACCCCCCACTGGAATTTGCAAAACATAAAAATATATTGGTCAATTTTGTTTAGATTCTCATTAATAGGGTCAGGTTTTTCCTTTTAACATGTTGGACCCTCTGGAAGTTATCGACCCCCCGGGAAAAATATCCTGGATGCGCGCATGATACCATTATACATTCAAACGCAACATGGATTACTCATTCCTCAACTCTCTCCCTCTTTCTCTCTCTCATTTAAACCTCAGAATTACATAAAAGATGTTTTATGCGTAGTATGTAAAAAGTTATTGAGTAAAAGTGAGTTTGAGTCTTGTTGAGTTTTTAAAAATGAATATTAAGTTTCATTGTGTAATCATTTAGATATTCTCTAACTACAATTTCAGCTGTACGACAGAGGCAGACGGAGAGACGATGATAGGGATCGGGTAAGTGAACGTTTTGTCATTCCTGTGCGATATTTTCTTTGTGTCCTCTCGTCATCAGTCCAAAAGAACAAACTACATGTTGCACATAATCTTGGTGGTTTTTGGAAAATGATACACATATTTCAGTATTTATTCCTCCCATGAACTAAACCACATATAATACAAATGAGATTTTACTGGTTTATGTAGTCACTGCACATACAAACCTTTAAATTTTCATTCGGTTAAGATCCATAACATTCTTGTTGTTCTTTATGATATAGAATCTACAATGATAAAAAAAATACATGGCATCACTTATAACCAACCTTTTCCGTACAACAACTCACCTAATATTTACCAAGCCATCACTTGGTATAGCAAATGGCAGGTACTCGGGACAAGTACAAATACGGTTACTTTATTTTGAGCCACCGTCGTCTTCTGAGTAAGCTTGTATTGATCATTTATAGTTCATAATAACTGCGATCGTAGGTGAATCCGATCATTTTAAATTTGATGAGCAGTGCCTGGTGTTAGCAATCAATATTATTTCAGAGCCAAAGTAAAGTGAAGGATATAAACGACAAAACACCGATGGTATGTTTGTTGTGAGTGACGTGAAGCTTCTTGTGATCAATAACATTATGTATATTTGGCTACAATGGAGAGAGAGAGAGAGAGAGAGAGAGAGAGAGAGAGAGAGAGATGAGATATCTGTAAAAGGTAATCTAAGAGAGAAGCGGACAGAAAGAGGTAGAAAAACGTGTAGATAGACGGACAGACAGAAGAATCATGCAGAACACATTTTGACGTTGCTATGTACGAATGTATATTGGTAAATGAGAATAAATGAAGATGGAACAGACAGTAGAACACAATGATATGAAAAGAGAAAAGGATTTAAGCAAGAGACAAACATAGTGAAAGAAAATTGGAAGATATCAGAAAGAATGATGAACGTAAAACCGTTAAGCCTTTGTTTTTAAAGTTAAGGAATTAAGTATCATTCTGCTTTGAAATTAAATAATAAAGTTTGGGTGA